>PVIU01002279.1:0-177788 GCA_004026605.1 Ondatra zibethicus
TAATAGAAGCACCTTCTGTGCGTTTGAAACAGTGCTGTCCAGGAACGCCCACGTGGCTGATGATGCAATAGTGTTCTCCTGTGGGAGATATGTGATATACATGTCTGTGCGCATCATGTGGTCCATGTGCTTGCTTATGAATGCAGTGTGAGTCCTCGTGTCACACGCACGCCTACATTTCCCATGCCATACAAGCCTTTGCTGGGTGATGGGAGGCTGATGGAAACTGAGAAAGTCAAGTGAGAAGCCAGCCAAGTGTCAATGTGCTTTCTACAAAACCCATGTGCAGCAAGAGGGGTTTGTAAAAGCTGTTTTCTAAGTTCATGAGGCTTTAGCCCCTCCTTTGGGTACTAAAGAGAAGTTCGAAGACTTCATCTCAGAGCTGGTAAGAAACCCCTCCAATAGGGACTTGCTTGTTTTTGTCATTCTTGGAAAACTTGGCACCACTTGCTGTGATACTTATGGAGAGTCTAGTTCCTCAGATGTGTTTAAAAGACACTTCAGATGTCTTTCAAAACACAACGAAGAGCCCAAGGATGTTATTCTTTTCTTCCTCTCACTCCCCTCCCCTCCCCTTTCCTTTCCTCTCCCCTCCATGTTTTCTCCTCTTTCCTTCTCTCTCTCTTTCTGCAGGGAATAGACCCTGGGGCCTTGTGCATACGGAGCTGTGCTCTTCTGCCAAGCTTTACCCCTCTGCCCTAAGTGAAGCCTCTGCTGCGGCAGATCAGGTACGGGTGCGCGCTAATGAAAGATCTGTTTGAAGAGGCGGAGCCTCTACCCCACCCTCTCCTGAAGGCAATTCCCTAGGCAGCTTGGCCTCATCCGCTCACATGGGAACTTCCTGAGATAATTATCTGCAAGTGTGCCACCTTGTCATTCATCCTGACCAGTGTACACCTCATTCTGAGAAGTTTGTAACATGCTCAAAGTTTAAATTACTGATGTGCGAGAGAGAAAAGGAAACAGAAAAGGGGAAGGTAAGGTGTAGAGTGGAAAACACACACACATGTGCACAAACACACACATGTGCGCGCACACACATGCATATATGGAGAGAGAGAGAGAGAGATTGCTTAGCTTTGTCTGTGGCTACTAAGACTCACTAACACCTTCAGCAAGAGAAGGCAGGCAGAGCCCCTCCTTCTCTCTCTATGGAAGAGGAAAGAAATGCAACACAGAGAGCTAACATAGCTCATCCAGGTTCACTATAATCTCTAGAGGCAGCTCCAGGGTTTTAGCCTTGGTTGACTGTCTCCACATACTTCTCTGGATGTTTTCTAGGTCAACCCCTGCATACAAGGAGCAAATTCAGGGAGCACTGCTGTCCCCTGGCCACCCAGCTTTCTAAGCTATGGCCCTTCTCTTCACGAGGTCTTCCCAAAATGGATTAACTCTCTGGTTATAAGAACAAAGAGATGCCAGCTCATTGTTTGAGCATGGTGGATGGGGGCACCTTTCACATTTAAACCGCAACTAAGTTAAAGCGAATATATGCAGAAGGCCTGCAAAGTGGGTAAGGGTGTGTGCCTCATACCCTCTGCTTCCAAACACCTTGCCCTGGGGCACTAATGATAGATCGGAATAACATGGAACCAAAACCCCAAAGTGCAAGTTGTTCTGGTCTTTCTGCTTCTGGTCCTTTACACACAAACCTCAAAGTCACTGAGCTATGTTCCCTAAGTTCCAGGATCACAGCCCTCTGCCCCACCTACTTAACAGCACTGTCGTGAGGCTTACAGAAAAGAATCTACATCAGCGGGTTCTCTCTCCAGAAGCACACACACATCCACTGAGTCAATAAAGTGCAAGGTATTAATATCCACAATAGTCATAAAAGAAGGCAGCATATAAAATGAAGCCTACTGCTTCATAAATTTTACCTGAAATTAATATGCTAGCTATAATATTCATTAAACATTTAATTAACAAGACTGTTCCTTTTAGATTTAAAAGGGTCATTTGGAGATGCTTTTGAATGTCTGGATCTTGTGCCAGGCAAGGAAGTTTGAAATCTTACCAATTTATTTTTAATTCTTAGCTTAAGAAATTATTCTCTACTAAGCAGAGGCCTTCAACAATTTTCCCAACCTTTGTATTGTATACAATTTAGATTTTTTTCTCCCCAATCAAACCAATATAAAAGTCTCACTATAGTTTGCAGTAAGAAGGATAAAGAAATGGATTTCCACAGTCTCTCTGTTGCCTTCACTCACGCTGCAAAGTGACTTGAGTAAGATATAAATCCTGAAAGACAGTTTCACTGTTTAGCTCCAATAGACAGGCACTTTATAGTCAGCACTTAGTGAAGCTTCGAGTGTTTAGTAGGTGCTCAAAAATATGTCTCCCAAAAAGGGATGAGCAAGAAGAGGGCTATAAGGGTGAAGGATGGGTGAGTGGATAGATGGATAGGTAGGTGAGTGGCTAAATTGGCACATGGGTGGATGAAAAGAAGGAAGGATGGGTGGACAAATGGATGGACAGATGGATAGATGGATGCGTGATGAATGTATGAATGGTGGATAGATGAGTGATGGATGGATGAATGATGAGTGGGTAGGTGAATGGATGGATGTGTTGGTGCATAGTGGATGGGTGGATGGATGTGTGGGTGGGTGGAGGATGGGTGAATGGATAGGTGGATGGATGTGTGGGTGGGTGGTGAATGGATAGATGGATGGGTGAATGGATGGATGCATGTGTTGATGATGGATAGATGTGTAGATGAAAGGTTAGATGGATAGGTGGGTGGATGGATGTTGAATGGGTAGATGGGAAGTTGCCACAGAGTGAGTATGGTAATGGCAAAGGACAGCCATGGCGAAAATGGCCATAGTTTTTGCTTCCCTGGCATTTTCTTAGGGATATGGACTTCTGGAATTTTTAGAAGTACCATAGGTAAGTATTCTTTAAAATTTATTCTGTCTAGTTGTTGTCACCTGCATTGCTCTCAGGCTAGCTAGAAACATTAGAAAAATATTTCAAATTAGAATGTCAAGACCTCTTAAAAAGAAGTGAAATGTGCGTATCTATTTGGAACCAAGGAATGAACATTTATCAAGAGTCTTCTCTTGCCAAACACAGTGCTTTGCACTTTGAGTGTATTAAATTGTTTAATCATCTACGTTATGAGAGAGAATCAGAGTTGTCACTCATCTTCATCTGAAAGATCACATTTTCTGGTGAGGACTACAGGGTACAGAGTGGGCAGCTAGTGGTTTATGCACCTACTGTCCTTTCTTTCAAACTTCTCTTTAAACAGAACCTTTCTCCTTTTAAGTGCATTGAGGTCTGTAGGGTTAACCATCCTGGAGACAGAACAGCAAACTTGTGACTTATCTTAATTAATCACATTGTAGATTTCTCTGATCAAAACAATCAGCCTCATGTTAAACTTGTGACTCAAGCATGGCTACCTAGATACTCTTGCACATATCCTGGTACACCAGGCCCCAATCTAACCCAGAAGCTTTCCTGCCTGATTGGTGAGATCTAGAGCAGTGTGCCCGGTGCAACTCAGCCTTTATTGGCAGACTCAATCAATTATAAAAGCTTGGGGGATATTATCTACTGCTGATTCCTCAATATTCTGTGTATCTGAAGCAACCAGCCCATGAGTCACATCAATACATGGCAGTCTCTTCTACAGGAGCATCTTCTCCCAGCAAAGATCCCACACATGTGCACAGGATCCACACAAAAGGAGGCTACACTTCATCCTTGAACTTAAACTGAGCAACTCCAGGTTGTCCCTGGGGCCGGCTCCTTTGAGAGCAGTGTATGACTCTCACCTGGCGTTTGGTAAGATCAAAGGCTTGAATACAAACATTGTCTCTACTTCAGACACAGAAAGCTTCCCAAACATTTGATTGCACCCTACTGCTTTTCTGCCTGCACCGACTCACTTCTGAAGAGAGCTTTATCTCATCTCTGCAGCGAGGAGTCTGAACATAAATACATATAATTACTCTACATTAATATAATTAGTCCGTCTCTCTCCTGATCCAGAAATGGTTGTCCATTTTTAGCTGCTAATGGTTGGAATTATTTATGTCCATTTGTTCAAGGACTAAAATTGGATTCATAAGAAAGAGCACAGAGATAGTACCCAGAAAGGGTGCTTTCATCTTTGCCATCCTATTGCTCCATTTTGGGTTCTGTCCTCTATCTTTGTAGGAATTGAGGC
This sequence comes from Ondatra zibethicus, assembly GCA_004026605.1. Lineage (NCBI taxonomy): Eukaryota > Metazoa > Chordata > Mammalia > Rodentia > Cricetidae > Ondatra > Ondatra zibethicus. Next base: position 4,184 of record PVIU01002279.1, read on the forward strand.
TGGTAAATTGGGGAGATTAGAGTCACACCGGCCTTCACCCACTTACTCCCTTTGAAGAATTACCAGCAAACTGGCAAGACAAAGCACACCAGTTGTTCCAAAGCTGACAATGCCACCCCATAGCATCACAGTGGCATAGCCTTTCCTCTCTGCCAGGTGGGAAAACACTGAGGACAAAAGGGGTGCTCACTTAGGACTGGGTATCTGTGCCATCCTCTGTGCCAGTCTATCTCTTTCTACTACTTTGAAATCTCACTTCAAATTTGCATACATCACTCATCTCCATATATTCTGAAATCAAAATTGGAAGTAGCTGCAAGGAGATAATTGCATGTAGATATCTTCTCATTAACAACTCGCAGAGAATAGGCCTTTCTTGTAGTTTGTGCAATGTCGATTTGTTGGTTTTTACATAGCAGCTGCCATGTTAAAGCTGAACTGACTTTTTTCTATAGGGTTTGTTATCATTTTACATTAGTCAGGTAAAAATGACCATGGTATTCTTTAAGTGTGAACATTAAAGCTAAATAAAGTTAAAAACCACATCTTTGTCTAGGCTTACAGTTATACTCTTGTTGTGGGATTCCCCTTTGTATGGTGAATATGTTTTATTGCTATTAGTTAATAAAGAAGCTGCTTTTGGCCAATGGCTTAACAAAACAGAGTTAGGCAGGGAAAACTAAACTGAATGCTGGAAGAAAGAAGGCAGAGTTAGAGATAAGCCATGGAACTGCCAGTTCCATAAAATAATGGAAATGGGTTGATTTAGTATGTAAGAGCTTGCTAGAAATGCGCTAGAGTCATTGGCCAAGCAGTGTTTCAAATAATATAGTTTCTGTGTGCTTATTTCGGGACTGAGCAGCCGGGAACAAACAAGTGGCCTCCTACAACACACCCTCAATTCCAGCTCTTGGCTGTGGCAGAAAAATTCAGAATCCTAGTCCAGTATAGGCTTCATTGTGAGATCCTGTGTCAAAACCATAATAACAGCAAAAACAAAACACATATTCAGCTCGTAGTTAGAGATATGTATGGAATCAGAGACCTGGGTTCAAATCCCATCTCTGTAATTCAAGAACTTTGTGGTGATGGACATACTGGTAAGATATACCCATTTTTAAGGATGAAGAGATGGCTCTGAAAATGAAGTCTTTTCCTCAGGGCCATCTCACTAATGTACTACTGAGGCAGAATACCCAAATCTGTCTCCGAGAATCAGAGCCCCAGCAGACATCCATATTGCCTCTTGCTGCAAAGGATAGCTTGATTGTGACTGAAGTACATAGTAATTATAGTGGGCTGGTGGGGAGAAGTAGGCTTGGAGGCCAAGGCTAGAAAAGTTGGTCTGAACAAGGAAGGGGGAGTCTCATCAGCCTTGAGTCCTATGACCTCTATTCTGGCTGACTCCATGTGTGGAGCTTGTCCTTAGTTAGGGTTTCTATTGCTGCGATGAAACACCATGACCAAAAGCACGTTGGGAAGGAAAGGGTTTATTAGGCTTACACTTGCACTTTACTGTTCATCACTGAAGGAAGTCAGGACCAGAACGTAAAAAGAGCAGGATCCCAGAGGCAGGAGCTGATGCAGAGGCTATGGAGTGGTGCTGCTTACTGGCTTGCTTTTCCCGGCTTTCTCATAGAAATCAGGACCATTAGTCCAGGGATGACAGAATCCACATTGGGCAAGGTCCTCCCATGTCAATCACTAATTTAAAAAGTGCCTTATAGGTGTACTGTATGGAGGCATTTTCTCAGCTGAGGTTCTCTCCTTTCAGATAACTCTAGCTAGTATCAAGTTGACATTAGACCAGCCAGCATGGAATTCTTGTTGGAAAAGCTATCGCAAGGTTAGTGAAATTACTAAAGCAGAAGAGGACTGTGTTCTTTCATTCTCTCTCTCTCTCTCTCTCTCTCTCTCTCTCTCTCTCTCTCTCTCTCTGTGTGTGTGTGTGTGTGTGTGTGTGTGTGTGTGTAAAACATACCCGCTAGAGGTTTGGTTCCCAAAGGCATAATAGAAGTATATTCTCTGCCCCAGCATAATGTAGAAGGACTCTTTGCAGTCAGAATCACACACCTTCCTTCTATCCTGCAAGCTCAAAATACCCAGTCAAATGGCTGTGACCTTCACCACCAGATAGATAATGCCCCAGGCAGGCAGAATGGGTGAATAGAGATGCTTTCTATTTGTGTTATCCCTTCCTGATTTACAGAGGGGATGAGACCTGTTGACTTACAGCTGACTTGCAGCTAGAACACCTGCACTCAAGTCAACAGGGGAGGAGGAGGAGGGTGCCGGCCTGCACCCAGATCTGTTATTGTCCTAGAGATGGCCACAGAGCTCCCTCTACCTACAGTAACTTTCGCTTCAACTGTGTACTATGGCAGGTATGCATTCTAGATCTCTCTAGAAAGTTCTGTCTCTGTCCTCAGCCCTTGATCAGGGGTGTAGAAAAAGAGGAAATGTGGTGGCTCAGGTAGCACACCCCAGCTCATGCAATGAGAAAAAAAACAGACTCCAAGAGCCAACAGACAGAAAAGATGAATGTCAGGGAAGGCCAGGGGCCAGCTGGGATCAGGTATCCCCTGAAGCACTGAGGGGTTCTCTATGACTCTATTGCTGAGCGCTTTTCAGGCCTCTAGGCCTTGCATGTTATTCCCCTTCTGTGTCTTACTGCCTGGGCTGAACTGTGTTTCCCCTAAATTCATATATTGCTAGAACCTCAAAATGTGACCTCTTTTGGAGACAGTGCTCTAAGGAGGCCATTAAACTAAAATGGGCTGTCATGGTAGGTCTTGATCTATTGTGTCTGTGTCCTCCTGAGGAGAGACTTTGTACAATCATGGAAGCATCAGAGATCTGCAATCACAAATAAACAGCCAATGCAAGCCACCAAGAGAGACCTCGGGAGAAACCCAGCTACCAACACCTTCATCTTAGAATTTCAGCCTTCAGAATTCTGACAACTGATTTATGTTACTGAAGTCATGCGGCCTGGGGTGTTTGTTATGGTATCTGGACACACTAGTAACTCCCGTGACAAACCAGTTTTCTCAAAGGAGTTGATATCTGAGGATCAAAACTTTAGAAACAAAATAAATAAAAAGCACTTACAAAGTCAAAGTGGGGACAAGAGGACAGAGAATTATAGCTTAGATGTATTTGAAAGTCAGTAAATGGTGGTAGCTTTTCAGGGTCTATGGGTCCCTGCTTCCCTGAGATAGAGTGGCAGTGTGTGCACTCATTTTAAAACAACAAATAGGGAGGCAATTACTGCGTGCCAGAGACTGTATAGCTGCCAGGGTTGCAGAGATCAATAAAATATTCTCCATGGTCTAGTGAGAGAAGTGTTAAATTTCATTGTTAGTATTTGCTTACAAGCCTCTCTGCTGTGATTAGGCGATTGGATATTTCTCTTTCATTTCATTATGTCCTTAACTTATAGCCAATCAAGACACAAATGCGTCAGCTTAAACGTGTCTAACACATGCCAGACCTCAGGCTTGTGTCTCAGGGGCCGAGACTTGGTTGTATAAGCAATTGAGAAACAAAGACCTGAGAAAAGATGTGCAAGGTATCCCACTGCTTTCTGTGAACCTTGTGAAGCTGAGAGCCATGGTGAAGCCCCACGGAGAAAGCACTTGGTTCTTGGGGGAAATGACCTAAGACTAATAGGGTGAGGTTGGTTCAGAATCCTATCCAGCTTTCAGAAAGGGAACCAGTGGCACAGAGGGTTGTTAGAGAGAGGAGAAAGAAGAAGTGAGAACTGGTTTGTCCACACTAGGACAGACCTGGCTCTCTCTGTGGCTGCCCCATAGCTTCTCCTCCTTCGCTTTGGTGGCCTGTTTCTTCTGCCGCTTCCCCATCGCCACACTCTTTCCGTTGATGTTGAACATGCCACCATCTTTATCCTCCCTCCCCACGGAGCTAAGATGATCTCAAACACCCCACATTAGGCAGCAAAGCGATACATGTCCACCCGAAAAGCCTGATGGGAAGTATCCATGCCAGGTTTAGTCTCGTGGAAGAGGATGTTGTCCATTTTGAAAGGCCGAAATTCATGGGAATGAAGACTAGTTAAGAGTTAGTAAATTCTAGTGAAAGGACAAGACTCACTTGGACCAACAGAGAAAACATCAAAATCCTTCGAGAATTTATAAGATAATGAAGTAGAATATCTGCTTCTGGAAGCATCCTCAACAGGCAAGAATTACAGTAATCCAAAGAGGAAGTGCACTGCCAGAAACCATGCTCCAACTGTGCATGGCTGAGCTGCCACATACTGAACTCTCTGCTACTGGATGTGTCCAAATGAAGGCTGCAGGCCTTCTGTAGGTCTTGCAAAGATTTTTACACTAGATAGTGCAGAGGTCTGAGAGAAGGCCTGCATTTTTACAAGAGTTAAGATTCTTTTTTCCAACCTAGTTGGCCTCTGATTTAGCTTGCGCCAGACTGGAGAGAGCAAGCTCCCATATATGGGCTCATTTTGCCACCTTTCTGGGCAGCGAATGAAATGTATACTTAGTGCAAATACCAAGCTTAGGGGTAAACAGTTGCTGGGTGGGAAATTCTGATCCAGCTGAAGAAAAGAAAGGAACCATAGCTCTTTCTGGTTCACCATCCTCTTGTGTTGCCAAGGTCATTGTCACCTTGCAATCAGCACTTGCCACCAAAGAAAAGCAATCTCCTCCTCCAGCAATATGAAGACAACTGTAGTCAGGACAGGGAGTCAAAACTGAAATGTGGATTCCTGTGAGTGAAGATAGCCTGTGATCTCCATGCAGGAGTCCAAGGGAGTTAGCGTCAGGATGAAATGCTCTCCCTACCAGCTACTAGGAGCCAAGTCCTCCAGTACAAGCCTCTGGACCCAGCAGCTGATCTGCTCATCACCCTATGAGTACACACTCCTGGGAAAAGGACAGAAACCATTTTCTCTGGGAGAAAAAAGTTTACATTTCAACAAACTTGCCATTAGTATAGGATCCATATGAGATGGTGTCCAAAACCTCAGCCTGTCTTTCTCTGCTAAGGGCTGTGAGGCAGCATAGGTAAAGCTGCTGATAGAGGCAAGGGAGGGAGCCTAAGCTTAACCTGTGCTTTATGAATATTGCCCACACCACCACCGTGCACACACACACTACCTGTGTGCAGCCTTGCTACATGGCATCGTATGTCCCAATCAACTTCTTAAACCCCTGGAGGTGTTTATAGCTCATCATATACCTTTGCCTTATATAAAAAGATGTATGATTTTTAAAATATTTTTAATAGTAGCAACTAAGATTAGGTTCTTGCACTTCATCAGACCCTAGGCTGGAGGTGTTATGCAACATCTAACTTAATTTCTTGTGAGTTCCTGTGTGGGATCTGTTATCATAATCCTTCATTAAGGGTGAAGAAACTGGAACTCTGAGAGGTTTGTGCTTTTCCCAAGGTCATACAGCTGAGAAGTGGCAGGATGGAATTAAGATCCAGAATTCTCCACTCTCTAAAGTAAATGAAGGCCAAGATTCTAACTAAAAGCTGGTTGTAACCGTCAAGGTTGAATTACTTCTTACTCTTCCGACTCACTGTTCTCCTGGAAGAAGCCAGAAGAGCCCTGCTGCTGTTTTTGGTTGAAACAGCTCCTCCCCCAAGTCACTGTGGTCTTGGCAAAAGGGCCAGGCAGAGAGCTACAAAGCCCCCTGCCTGCCGTTTCCCGCTGCTGCTTATCTGGGACAGTTTGGAGACAGCAGGGCCTACACCTGTCTCTCTCATTTTGGACCCACCCCACTTCGCGTGCTGGCTGGGCTGGTTTCCATGACACATTTGCAGGCTTTCCACGGCAGCTTTCCCTAGCAGTGTATTCTGCCAGCAGAGAGCTGGGTACCCAGGGAAGAGAGAGCCGCTTTTCTGCCTTCCACCACAGCTTGCCATCAGGTCCTGGCCAGAGCTGCTAGATGGATGGCCAGGAGAAAAGCAACAGCGTTGTCCTCACAGAACACCCACACCAGCTCACATGCACTTCTTTCTCTGTACTCTGAGCTTTGGCAGCCTTGCCAATTCCGGGGTTTGGGGGTGCCTTGTAAGTCAGGTGAGATCGCTTTGCCCTAGCCCTGACTCCTCAGGCTGTCCACAGCTCTCTAGCTTTTCTCAGAGGCCTGGAGGTCAAGTGAACTCTGTCCTCAGCTGGAGAGATTCTATTACAGTTTATACACAGTCAGTCATAGCCCAGCAGTAGTCTACAGAAAAATTGTAGAAATAAACAATTGGTGAATTTTGAATAACTCTTATTGTAACATTGTTACAGTTCTGCATTGTCATTGTTGCTGATCTCTTGCTACTTTGAAGAAGAGTTCATGAAAAGAAATGCTGCCTTCCAGGCTGGTTGACAGATTAGATCTGCAGTGATGTGGAGAGGATGGGCTTTGTAGGTCCAGACACTAATTACAATGTGTCTTGGGCTATCTTTAGACCCCTTGCTTGCCCACCTTTGAATCAGGCCTAACTTTCTATGACTAATAGATAAAACCTTTCAGAATGCATTACCATAGAAGGCAAGCAGCTTGAACCAACCTCAAAGCTCAGAACGCCATCATCTGGTATCTGAGACTATAGCTGAGATTTCTTCTCTGCTTGTAAAGTGACCTCTCTAATGTATCTACCAGTGTATTTGAAAAGTGTCTTGATTTTGACTTTTCATTGTTCTGTTATGATAAAAAAAACTTCATGAAACTTCTTCCACTTTTGAACATGGGATCAAGGGGTGGGGGAGGGTTACGTTAATTCTGTGTTCCTGGTCAAGGGTTATTCATGTTTGGCTCCAGAGTAAACTATCTGTTCTATCCTTTGAAGTAAGATCTGTGTTTTCATGTTGATACTCTGCTTGAGTCATAGATTAAGGTTCACCGTAAGTGCTTATGTATAGGAGAAAACAGGATGAATATGGAGTTGAGCCCTGAGCTCTCACTGGGAATATAAGACTCTTGTATACTAATGAAAATGCCACAAGGCTGTGCATCAGGAAAAAGATGAAACCTGCTCCTGCTCCACCAAAGAGCCCAGAACCTCTGGACTGTGCAGAATAAGAAGCATCTCATACCCTGGGAAAAGTCCAGAGGCACAGACACATTGACCTTCCTGACAATCTTGGATGACTGACTTGTCAATCAACAGCCAGATGTCACAGCCCAGAAGGAAGGCTTGTCAGTCAGGCAAGGGTTTAGGGGGAGAGCATCCATATTCTTACTTCCTCAAGCAGCCAGATGGAAAACGTCCAGCGTTGCTGGTATCATCAAGTCAGCTTCTCCACGCTGAGTGACAGACAGCTACTGCTTTCGTTGCCTGACGCTATCTGACCTCCTTCAGCAAAAATAGCCTCACCTCTTAGATAGCCTCTCACTTCCTCCTCCTCCTCCTCCTCCTTCTTCTCCTCCTCCTCACAATGCACTCCTGCCTGGCCCATGTTGATTCTTCCCCGAATCTCTCTCATCCTCACCCAGCCCACCCTAACCCACCTCCCCTAAAACAGAAGTCTTCTCCTTGTCAGCTCAAGGCTTTCTAGGCCGATGGAATACACTGTCTGTAGAAGACTGTTTCCATTTCGCTTTCCGTTCCTGTGCAGGGACAAATGTCTGAAAAGACTTCCCAGAGTACGATATGAATTTGGAAGGTGTATGAGTGGGGTTTGCCCTCTTTAGCGGAGAGCAGGCACCCAGACCACTAGGTGGAGGCAGCTAGGACTACTAGGAAGGTAGTCTGGCCTGCCTGGGGGCAGGAATCCTGCAGAAAAGCACTTAACTGGACTGCCTCTCTGCACGACCTCAGAAATGACTCTCACATTAATACGTGAATAAACACCACCAGGACGGAGGAGAGGGTGAAGCGAGGAGAGGCGTATCAAACACCCTGGGAAGTGGCTGGTGCCGTTTAATAAAAACCATACCTGTGGGTTTCATAATACAAAGAACTAAAGTGTAAAACCAGACAGATACCGTCTTACTTGGTAGTGATCAGCAGGGGAGGGATCAGAAGGCTTTATGGGGGCTTAGATTATAAAAGACTGAGAAATTACCACAAGTTCCCCAGGAAAAAGCCTGACGACAGGATTAACTGTGTGGGCAGCTGGAGTCCAAGTCCCAGGTTCTCATACTGAGCCCTCAAGCAACATTTTTAGCCGCGACTTTGGGAAAGTCACCCAGATCTTCTCCATTTACATCCCTATTCACATGGGCTTGTTGCTTTTGACCTGCACGAAGGTAAAGCCCACTTCTTAGGGCTGCTGTGAGGAGAAAATTAGGCAGTACTCATAAAGCACTCAGCATACGTTTTTGGCACATGGTAAGTGCGGAGTATGTCAATAACTCTTCAGTGATGGCACCATGCTATTAATATTGATTGGATCTATTTTCAAACAGAAGTGACACTTTCGGTTGGGGCTCCCTCCTGATGCGAATACATCGCTCGTATTTGCCATTGCCTCCAGGATTGCAGCTTTCCCACCCTCCTTGGTCTCTTTCTTTACTTGCCTTTCAACTCTTTTGGACTTTCTGGTAATTTGCATACCCAGCCTGGGCTCCAATAGTAACTGGCTCCTATATGTCGTCTGCTCTGACTTGAGGATGATACCCTGTGTTATTAGAAGGAAGAACGCTGCATCCCTCTGTTTGTTTAATCTACGTGATCTGTTTTCCCAGTAGGTGGGCGCGCCACCTGGGAATATAGCTTTATGAATTAAAAATGGAAAATGATAGAAGGCAATATTAAAAAGACTAAACACTCTTCAAATCATGGCATTTCCAGTGAGACTCTTCCCATTAGAGGCTGATTGAGTTTGAGAAGGGGGATCCCCAAGGGCCCTTCTAGCCCCCAAGACAGTGGTCTCCCCAATCCTCAGAACTCTCTAAGAAGGCATATTGCTCATATTCCAGAGAATGCTGTGACTTGCCTCCGAACCCCAGATCCTCAGTATGCAGATCAATACCCACACTGTTGGCTAATGACCTTTGCAGCTGTCCTCCAATGCAGAGCTGCAGTGGGAGTGGCTCTTTCCTTTGTCAGACACTGTTTAATCACCACCCTTAGGCCCACAGTCACAGGAGTTAAAGGAGAGCTGAGAGGCAGCCTGTCACCCATGCAGTGAAGGCGGGCCCCCATTGCATGAGGCAAGCCTGCACCTGGCCTCAACCACGCGGTGTCATGAAAAGTCACCTTTCCCAGAATTCATCAGAGAAAAGAAGTAAACACTCCATGCTAGAGTGGCAGCCATGGGCATAGCGTAAATGGCTGAGCTGCCCTCGGTCCTCTCAATAGTTCCGCTGGATAGGTAAGGTATCAACCATCTCTTTAGAGACTCAGAGGGGGCCGGAATCTCAAAGTTTGTGCACGTGCCATTTTGTGCCCCCAGACTGTCGAAATCCACTGCTGCTCCCCCCCACGCCATTCTTTTGATGGTCTTATTTGAGAGCTACACAACCCAGAAGTTGGCCCACACTGCTTGGGGGAGTTTGACATAACATGATTAGTGAGTTGTCTCATTGGAGGCCTCCCTATTCCCATTGTAGTTTGCCCTAGGCTAGCCTCACAGCTAAATTATAAAGGGCAGCAAGTAGTGAGACTTGGCTAGTCTCCGAAGGCCATGGTGGGGTTGGAGGTGGGGCTTCAACCCTTTGAGTTAATCAGAGTTAGCACTGAAAAGAGACTCAGCTTTGCCAAGCCATCTTTCTGTCTGAATGCATTGAATTTTGCTGGTCCCTCTGGTTTTTGGCAATGGCCCATTACTGTAATTAAATTATCAAGGGGGAAAAAACAGATGAGCTGCAAAGGGAAAAGAGGGTGCCAAGCGTGGTTCCCCAGGAAAGGTTTCCCAGAAGCCATTTCGTTCTCCCCTCAGAGGTGGTATGTCTACATTTTCCCAGTCATCTCTACTCACATGCCCAACAAAACATGTTTGGACCCCTGCATGGGCAAGACGGTGTGAGCAAACCCCACATGGCGTCCAGCCATCTTGTACCCTGCCCCTCTTCTCTTGTTTGGGAGTCATTATTAGCAAGGATGATGCAAGAGGCAGAGAAGGCCCAGCTGGGACTATCTATCCAGGTGCATTTCTCTGAGCAGGCTATAGGAAAAATCCTATTTGACTTGAAACTGGTCTAAATTTTTCTTGGGATTGATCGTGAGAGAACACATATGAAACCCCACCACAGCAGCCCGAAGGAGCCATTCTGCTCATTACCTCCTCCGTGGAAGCCAAGCTGACCCAGGGCCTATACCTATCAGGTGCTCTGGGCTCCTCAGCTCTGAAATGAACCAACCTCCTTTTCACTCTTCCTCATGAACCACTTGCTGCTATCCAGAGTATTTGGTGACAGCTGTGCACACCCAGGAAGATAGATTTCCGGCCTCATTGTGAAATTGCCTTAGGAAGATCAGCCCCAAGGTCCCCAGTAGCAGTGGGTGGGGGATTTGACTATATGCATTCTGGCAAACAGAATTGGCCATTTCCCACACCAAGCCTTTTTTCTTATGCATTCTTGTTGATCCCAGGATGTGCCCCATTGTGAGGAATTATGTGTGGCTGATTTTACATGCATTCTGAGAGAGACAGGAGAATAATGGGGGAAAGATGGACAAATGGTTTGTTGCAGGGAGGTGTCAAATAACCAAAAGTCAGGAAGCACTTTCAATATGAGTCTCTCCAAGGGCTGAGGCATCTGTTTATCCTTTTTCTCACTCGTGCATTTAATGAATAAATAACGACTTCCTCCCTGCCTTCTAGGTGTCAGGCATTGTCCCAGGCCAAGAGAAAGGCAACAATGACTATTGTCAGCAGACTTTGCATCATGTGACTGGGAGAGGCAGACATACAGCCAGACATCCCACCTTGTACTTGTTTAATATTGTTATGGAGCAGGAAACTCTGCTGTGGCATGGAGAGGGACAAGAAAGGCTTACATGAGGGAGTCAGTTCCAGCTGAAGACAGGGAAGCAGATGGAGCAGTGTGTGGCTAGGTGTGCACACACACATGTGCTTGTGGTTTTGGGGGTGTATGTGTGGGTGCACACTATGACCCTCTTCCTGCTCGAGGAGAGAAGTAGAGAAAGGGGGTGATAACATATGCAAAGGTGAGGGGCAAAGGGTAGCTGAGAAATACGCTAAGACAAAGTAAGCATGGGGCAGCTCACTCGGTGCCTTATAAACTGTGCCTCTTTAACATGGGGAATGCTTTGGGAACTGGGAGGAGCTCAGATCTTCAGACTCAGAGTTTAGTATGTGTACGAGAATGGGGGTAGGCGGACATTTCAACGGATTCATATCATACACTGGAAACTTATCAGGACAGAAGCGCATAGAAGGGCCTGAGTATGGGCCTCTAAAGGTTACTCACTGCTATGGTACCCATGTGTCACCTTTAATCCATATCTAAATACAGGAAGGTTCTGTTGCCTTCTGTAATTTACTGATGAGGAAACCGAGGCACAGAGAAGTTCAGTCATACTCAAGGTCACAGAGAGAGCAATGGCAGAGCCAGGCTGTGATTCCAGTCCTGTTGATCTGGAGTCAAGGCCTTGAAGTATATTCTGTAGCAGAGGGATGCGGATGAGACTTTCCAGGCCAAAGAACACTAGAGGAACATAGCTCCCAGGGAAGACCCTATCTTCTCCACATGAAGATACTATAAACCAGCCCAGAAGCCCAGAAAGGCATTTCCAAAGGAATCTTTCCTCAGGGCTTCCTCGGTGACTGCTGCAAAAACTAATAACCAAAATTTCCACCACCCCCTCAAAAAAATAAGGAAAATGTTGGCAACTGTCCATAAACTGGTTTTAATCTGAGTCTAGGACTCTGCCCCGTAGATCCCTCCTTTGTTCCTTCCATACACTTGTGCTCAGTGTGCACTGAGGCTAGAGTGCCCAGGCAGTGTCCCCATGAGTTCTCTACTCTATTACCTGTGATGTTGGTTGGATAGAGTCTGAGTCCTATCATATGTCACATCAAGCCAGCCCTTCTAGAGCCAGGGAATAGTGAGCCAGGTGGCCCGATAGGTAATGATACATATTGTGAAGCTTGGTGACCTGAATTTGATCTCCAGAATGCATATGATAGAAAGAGAGAACTAACTCCTGAAAGTTGTCCTCTGACCTCCACACATACACCATGGCAGTAGTACACACACACACACACACACACACACACACACACACACACACACACGCACGCAAGAAGAGTGACTCAGGAGACACCTTTGCATAGCTTCGCATGTTTCTATGGTTTTACATGAAGCTTTGTGGCACCTAAAAAGCATTTGCTGAACTAACAAAAGACCTAGCCCCTCAGAGGGACAGTTGTAGATGATTTCATCTCAGTCTTTCTGAAAAAGAGGCTTCTTATCACATCTCCAAATGAGCCGGACAGCTTGTTCAATGAGCACAGCTCATGGAGAGAAAAGATGGAGAAACCCATCTCTCAAATGGAAGCCTGGAGGCAAAGCAGCAGGGTCTCACTGCCTGGCTAAGGCACAACTTGGCCTCCTAGGAAGAGAGCTATGTTCTCTGAAGGGTCCTTGACATTCTCCTCCCTCCTATTTGGGAGCATCACCTAGAAATAGGTACCACATTTAGAGAGGGGTGTACAGGGATGGCTACATCCTCTAGAATGCTAGAGACATTTGCCCTGCACGTCTCTAAATTAGCAGAGATGTGCCCAAGACTGCCTGCTAGTGACAGCTTCAGAATGGTGAGGCAGCTTGCCAGGGGAAGGCTTCTGTCCAAAGTAACTTGCAAATGAGGATGCCTTAATGGCTCAATAGTCAGCTGCTTCAGATGGTAGTGCGTAGCCAGGTGAGAGGTGAGCCAAATCTCTGTCAGCAGGAGTTCCTCTTTTAATCCACAGGGTATGCTGCACTCAGGATGGTCCTCGGCAGGGCAAGAAGGTATTCAAGGGTAGACAGCCTTCCTTGTTTGCACTCCCTCAGGACAAGGCTGAGAGCCTAGGTGATGGCTTCTGTCTGCGGTGGAGACACCAGCCTGAGGGTTGGCCTGAAGATGTCTTTGAGCGTCTGTTCATCCTTTGGTTCTTGACTGGCTCTGTACTCTCAAGGGACTTGGCTTTGACTCTCCAGGAAAACTAAGGGAAGAACATCATACCTACTTTCTACCTGGTCGATGCCTTTGAAAATTTTTCCAAGCTGTAAATGTTTAATTGTGCTGCTTAGAAAGAAGCCATGTGCATGGGGGATCAGCAGTCTGCAGCTGACAAGCCGAACACCACAGATGAGCAGCTCGGCCAAGGCTCAGGTCCACTGAAGATAGTCCCTCCCAATATCTTCTCTGCCCGACTCTTGGCCTGCAGCCGTCTCCACAGACCCACACAGTTGGCTCCTACAAGCTCTGTCTCTTTGTCCTCTTGTCCTCTGCTAAGAGATCACATCGCCCAGAAAAGGTCGCGTGGAAGGAGGTCAGGTGCCACAACCCAACTTCAGGCATCTACTGGCTGAGGATCCACCCACACCTCTTCCCCTCTGTCTTGTCTAATAGCGCTGCTCTGTGGCCCCTCAGGAATGAGGAACCAAACGCAGCGGTCCATGCCCCCTTCCCCTTGCCTTCCCTTCCCATCCTATCTCCTGACCCTTAGTGTTTGAATGACACAAGGGGAAATTTGCAGAATTAAAATAATTTCTACTTAGCAGCAGTCTCCTCGCACAGATGTAAATATTCATAAACACATCAACTCTTGCAGACCTACCACGCGTAGATCTGCCAATGACATCCCTGCTGCCTTAGGCGTTGTTCTAATAAGTTAGGAGCAGGAGAGTGGAAGGGGCTATTTTTAACTTTAGAATTATTTTTCTCCAAAGCTGTTTTAAGGTCCCTGCTGGGAGTAAAGCTGGAGCGCTGTTTTCTGGAAACTGAGAATACTTCCCACAGAGTGGTGGGGCAGAGCAGGATCTGTGATGGAGGTGGGCGAACACATCCCGCATTTCCAAAGCACAGGCCTCCTCGTGGAGGGTAAAACCCAACCATGGTGTCATGTGGTCTGCTGTGCTTGCCAGTCCCTCAGCGAATGGGGCTGATCAGCCCATATAGCACACACCACCATCAGGGGAGACCCCTCTGGGAAGGGAGGGGGTCTCACAGAAGCCTGGAGATCCTCTGTGTCTACTCTTTCAAACACTGGTGCATATGCCCCAGGCTCAGCCGTTAGCACAGCTAACCAAGGTGCAGCCTTTCCACAGGCAGAGCCACAATTGCATTACTTGGGCCCAAGTCCCTGATAAATATGTTTCTTTGATATGGTAGTTATTTATTATTCAATAACTGTCCTGTTAAGCTTAAATTAATGGGGTATTTGAGATCCATCCCCATGTGCTTCTTCCAGTTGCTGCTGTCAAGGGGATCCTGCCAGCTCTTTAATAACAACCTGGCTCTGGGTGACATGGAAGCCCAGTTGTGCCTCAGCTGGGGCTGCAGGTGTGTCTCTTGCAGCTGTAAACAGAGAGTAAGGTGACTGCTATCAGTGGACACAAGCCATCTCCACCTTAGCACTACCCCAGCACCCTCCTCTTCCTCGCTCTGCCTCTTCCTTCTCTGGCTCACTCCTTGGGGAACAGCATGAAAGATTACAGCTTGGAAGTAGACAGGGTGGGAAAATGAGAAGGGATTAAGGAGAAAATAGATTCATGAGAAGACAGATAACAGAGTTGTCGGGGCTCTGTTAATTAAAAAGCAGCAATTTGTCTGAATTCTGAATGTGAAGAATCCCCTGGGAGATATTAGCCAGGCTTCCTCTGAGAATCAGACAAGCTCTGTGTCTACGTAGGGACGCGCGACAGCCTGGGGAGAGTGGGAGATCTTCTCCCTGTTTATCCTTGTTCAGAAATCCGGCCATCCTTGCAGGGTCATGTCTGCAGGGGTCATTCCCTTCCTGCCCTGCCCCAGAGACTTGCACAAGACTGGGGTCCCAGGTTTCTGGAAGAAGCTGAGACGTCCTCATTGCAGCCTTCCGCAGGGATGTGTTCTGCTCTCCAGTACTCACTGAAGAGGCTTCCTAGGCCAGGCACTGTCAGATGCTTTGCATAATTAACTTATTTTAATTCTTACATCTGTCCCATGAGGCAGACACTCTTACTGGGCCCATTTCATCGGATCAGCAAGTAAGATGGGAGTCTCCTGACTCTCCCAATCAGTAAATGGTGAAACTGAGTCTCAAGCATGCATAGAGTGGCCCAAGAGGAGGTTTCAGGAAGCACTGACTTACTTCCATTGGCCATCCCAGAATGATTTCATGCTTTGTGCATGAGATCTATGACCTGTCAACAGACACAGCCATGCAGACCTCTTAGAGCTGGGAAGTACATGCCCTAAAATGACAGAAAGTTACTGTTCAATCAAGAACAAATGCTACAGGAGGTTAATTAATATTGTAATTATTTTGCCTTGAAAATGAGTCAAAGCTGCCCTTTCTATCTGGCAATTCTTTATTTGGAAACAAAGCAAAATATTTTCCTATGGGCTTATGGTTCCAAGCAACAAGATACTCTGGAAAAATGAATTGCCTGGTGCATAACTAAGAGTTAGAGATGAGGCTAAGAGATACTTTGTTTGACTCCAAGGGGACACTGTCTTTCAAGCTGTCTCCTCCTGGGTTATCCTGGGCCACATCCTTTTGAAGATGCTTAGGATCTTGTTCCCAGCATGGTCTGTGTATATAATATGCAGTTTGAAGAAAAGGGGGCATAGGGGCTAGCATTGTATAAGAACTCAACGCATTTAAACACTAGGTCTCACCTTACAAAGACTCAAAACCAGACAAATTTTCCCATTGACTTAGGGTTCACAGCTTCAATAAACATTGATATTTAGATATAATATTTATTGAAAACCTGCCATGTAGCAAGCTGAGCACCATGGAAACAACAGTGGGGGACACAAACAGAAATTACTGCCCTTGTAAAGACCGCCATCAAGGGATTTTTTTTTCTTTGAATAGGGAGTTACATATAACATTATATTCTAGGTGATTTTCAAATTCTCAAGATTACCAGTTACTAAGATAGAATTTTGCACGTGCAAGGGCAGGCCATGGCCATAATTTAGAAACAGCCTAATGTTTTAGCAGACTCAGTGGTTGCTGAGAATATTATGGGGACATGTGTTGTGGACACTGAACAGACAGGATATCATCTTCAGCCATCTAGAATAGAAGACTGAGCACTAGTGATGGAGTCAGAAGACCTGGTCAGGGTTTCCTTATACTAATTTCTTGACTTTCAACAAGAAAATTAACGTCTGTGACCCACTGTGTCTTTGCCTGTAAAATACCGGGGGGAGGGGAGGTCGTTGCACCTGTTTGTAAGTGTTACATAAAGCCTAAAGCAAAACAATGCAACCTTAAGGTAGATTGCTGATTGCAGTTGAAAACATACTTAGAATCTACAAAAATCATATGGAAATAAGGTGCTAATTATCTAGTTAGATAGTTGGAATTATCTAATATTCGGATAGCTGTGATAGTCACCAGCAGTCTCATAATCTGATCTGTTGTCTTGGGGTTTCTGTTGCTGTGAAGAGACACCATGACCACAGCAACTCTTATAAAGGAAAACATTTAATTGAGGTGGTTTACAGCTCAGAGGTTTGGTCCATTATCATGGTGGAACACGGCAGCAGGCAGGCAACCTGGTGTCAGAGAAGTAGCTGAGAGTCCTCCATCTTGCATAGGAAACCTCAAAGCCCGCCCCCATGATGACACGCTTCCTCCAACAAGGCCATACCTATGCCAGCAAAACACACCTCCTGATAGTGCCGCCACTCCCTATGAGCTTATAGGGGCCAATTACATTCAAACTACCACATCTGCTATTTTGCCAGGGAAGTCAGAGTCCTGGAGGCCCTTTGTTGATCACCTGGGAGAGCTTTCTAATGTGTCAGTTTGGCTAGGCTGAAGGACAACTCCCAGAATTCCCCTTGCCAAGGGTGTGTCTGACTGAGGCTGGGCACCAAGGAAGATTCACCCGGGCCTACTGAAACTCAGAGGCCAGCTGCGATCCCCACTCACATCTTACCTCATTTACATCTCGCCATCTCTGCTACTATTTATTCATAGTCAAACAGAGCCAAAAATATAAGATAAAATACTTTCAGAAATAACCAGTCCATTTATTTAAGTCAATGCCATTTCAAACAGCACAATGAAAGCTCACTCTGCTTACCTGTCCTGTTCCTGGGACATGAGTCACCTATTTGTCCTGTCAATCCAATCTGTGTGTGCCATTCCTGTTACTCAGCAGCTGTTTGAGACAGGACCGATTGCTGTGGCATTGCCTTTCTTTTCCAGAGTCACTTTCCATGGTGGCTTAAGACCATCACAGCCTGTCATTTACCTCACCTCATGTTATCACGTAGACACTGTGCCATCTCACACCATCAGGAGGGTGAGTGGGTGTACTAGAGTAAGGTGTGAGGGAGAGAGCACACAGACTCGCACACTGTGATTCTTACAATGTATCATTATGATTGTTTTACATACTTGTCAAGGCCTGTTCTGGAAAGCAGATACAAATTTTGATAACTTTGCTGATATATTATATACCTAATTTATAAACTAACCTTCAGCATACATATGAGTATATAGAAAAAATCACGGCCTCTGGGATTTGGCACTGTCCTTACATATGGGTATTCAATAGTGGCTGAATAATGGGTATTCAATCATGATGCATCTGATGTGGATAATGTAGGCTAATACTATGTGGGCATTTTCTAGTTATTCAGTCAAACAATAATCTAGGTTCTGCTGGCAGGGGATTTTGCAGGTGTGATTGGAAGCTGATTAAATGCTTAATCAGAGAGAAGACTATCCTGTGTGTCTCTGACTTAGCCAGTATCTTAGTTACTTTTCCTGTTGCCATGAGGAAATACACTTTCAGAAGATAAGTCTTTATTTCAGCTCACAATTCAGGGTACAGTCTATCATGACGGGGAAGTCAAGGCACCAGGAGGTTGAAGCAGCTGCTCACATTATGTCAGGAGAAGAGAGCAATGAACACACGCAAATGCTCACTGCCTTTCCTCCATTTATGCCGTCCTAGATCCCCAGTCTAGGGAATGGTGCCGCCCACAGTGGGCATGTCTTCCCACCTCAGGTAAGGTAATCAGATAAACCCCCATAAACACCAGAGTCCCACTCCCTAGTGAGGCTACAGTTTGTAAGGTTGACGGTCCACACTAACTAGGATAGTCAGTTAAAAAGGTCTAAAGGAGAACTTGCTTAGTCCTTCTCTGGGGAAGATTTCAAGCAGCTGTTGGTCTAGTGTCTGCTCTTGTTTTCCTTCTTAGTTTCCTTTTCATAAAAGCATTAGCTGGAGTGTAGGATTCTACTGTTCCTGTAATCTTCTCTTTCTTACTGCCAAAATTGGACATCTTTAGCCACTACCCAATTGGGTACTTTCCTCCTAGTACATTCAGTCCATTTGCGTATGTTTGCCACCTAGCCATTCTCTTCTGGTTGACTCCTGGTTTCTAGTGCTTCCTCTATAATAATAATTAACAACATCACTCCTACCCATGCTTAGAGAAAAACTGAGTCTACTTGGAGACAAAAGCCTCTAAGCATATTCCACGTTGGGGACATGAACTGAAAAATAAAGCTAAATTTTAACGAGAGAATTAACAACTTCTTGAATCCTTTGTCCCAAATTCTGCCCTGCACGACTATTCCCTGTGCTCACAATTCCCTGGGTGGAGTGTTCCCTTCTTAGGGTATTCAGTGTGGACAAAGGTGGTCTAGCGCTCTCTGCCCACCACAAAACAGTTGGTCCCAAGTAATCAAGATAGATGGTCACCTCAGGTAAGTTTGTGCAACAGTCCCAGGGAAAGAAACATTAAATCAATCTATTGGGGAGAAATAGTAATGCTCTCATTAGGAGTCTTAATTATCCACATCAGCCTCTGGTTCTTTCCATGACATTAATTCCATTTCTGACTTCAAAGCAATTGCCCTACTCAAACTTGCAAGACACCCAACAGGTGCTTTCAGGCTCTAGATTATTAAAATGTTTTTCATACATATGGGACAGATCCATTTAACAGTTGACTTCTCTCTCTTGCTCCTATAAAACACCACACACACACACACACACACACACACACACACACACACACCTACCTCCATGCTCCTCTACCTCCTCCCCCACAGCTTATATTCTCTACATATTTGGAATAAAGCTTATAATTCCTCCCAGGAAAACTCAGACATATTTCTATCATTTTCTTTTCTTTTTTTTTTAAAGATTTACTTATTTATTATGTATACAGTATTCTGTCTGAATGTATGCCCACACGCCAGAAGAGGGCGCCAGATCTCATTACAGATGGTTGTGAGCCACCATGTGGTTGCTGGGAATCGAACTCAGGACCTCTGGAAGAGCAGCCAGTGCTCTTAACCATTGAACCATCTCTCCAGCCCATATTTCTATCATTTTCATCTTCAGACTAATAATGGAAGCAGACCCACATATATTGATTTTGATGTTCCAAATACTGTTTTAAATAATTTAAATATACCAGCTGATATCTGCCATTGTTGAGGTAGTGCCATTTTATTGTCTTTATTTTACCAACAAGGGAAGTGAGACATGGTCTATTAGCATCTTGCCTGAAGTCCCTCAACTGAAAAATTAAAGTGAGGGAGCTAGAGTTTGAACCCAGGTAGCTGGCTCTGGAAAGCAGACTCTTAATCTTTAGACACTTGCTACACAGAGTGCTTGCTATAATATTCTGCTGTTCCCAAAGAAATCTCTCCATCTCTTCTTTGCCTCTTGGCCTGTGTCTCCCACAGCAGCACACAGCTGTCTGTTAATGACTCTTTGGGAAAAGAGGCAGCAGGTTTATTTAGGATAAAATCAGCTTTCTGTTTTTCATTATTACTATTATTATTATGATTAGTCTCCTCCTACAAGCATCACAGAATAGCCAGCTGTTTTTGCAGTCACCCCAGACCCCAGCATGTTGGCACTGACATTGCACATAGGCGGCACTTCACAGCATCTGCAAGGAGGGCAGGGTGTTCTTCTCCCTGCCCACCTGAGCAGTGTTTTCTAGACTTCTGCCAGAGGCATTCTAGGAGCAGAAGAAAATACACCCCAAACAGCTCTTTGTCATGTACCTGTCTTTCCCCAGAGCTCTGCCTCACCTTACAGAATCAGGGGAGGAGATAAACCCCCAGGGGTTAAATAAAGCAGAGCTCCCTTAGAATTGGAGGGGATTTCATTTCTGACTAAACCACTAGGTTCATCCCCTCAGGGGACATCACAGAGAGAGAGCTGGAGTTTTCATAGCAAGGCAGCTTTTCCCCTTTGGATAAAATAACATCAAAAACATGTTCTGATGAGTAGGACATTAATCCAATACACTGTTTCCAAATAAACTGAAGGTTTTGGAGAGCTGGGAGAGCCCTGGTAGAGGAAACAATAATGAGTTTCAAATGCATGAAGAGCTTTCCCGCTAACATTAAAATGGCAAAAAGTAAATCAATTAAAAAGGCCAATACTATAGACGAATCATTGGCAGTCACTCATCTACTAGACAAATATATTTATTTCTCAACCTGCACCTAAGATGTTTCAACGACTGTGCTAGAGGCTATAT
The DNA here is from genome assembly GCA_004026605.1 of Ondatra zibethicus. NCBI lineage: Eukaryota > Metazoa > Chordata > Mammalia > Rodentia > Cricetidae > Ondatra > Ondatra zibethicus. The sequence goes on from PVIU01002279.1 coordinate 24,806, forward strand.
AAGGGACATTGTACTCTTTGAATTTTTTTTGACAGAATGGCAGGGAACCCACCCTGACATTAGCTGCAAGGGAGTCAAGTAAGTCCCAATGAGTCATGGGTCAGTACCTTTCTTGTATTCTCAGTCTCTATCTATTGCATTCAGTCATTTCCTTTGGAAAACAATCTCTACACCAATATCTGTCTTGGCTCTAGAGACAGCCTATGACCAGGTTCAATGACATTACCACATGTCTTTAAACACAGCAATTGCTCAAGACAAACAAACAAACAAGCAAACAGACCAAGCAATTGAACAAAGTCACATGGTCAGATCCACCCACCCACTTAGAGCTCCACTGCAATAAATGGGAGCTTTTTGAGAGCAAAGGCGATGACATGGTAAGAGGGACCAGTGATCGAGTATTCTAATTGTACCATTTGCATCCTGACTCCAATCTCAAAGACTCACTTTGGTTGTTAAAAACACATGAATGGAACTTTCTTTGCTGTGCTTTTTTTCCTTAAGACAATTTGAGGTTAGATTCCATAATTTGCAACCTCAATACTTAAGAGTAAGAGCAGAATTCCTTTCAGCGGTCAGCAAGAAGACTCAGTGGGTAACTGTGCTTTCTGCCAAGCCCAAGAATCTACTAAATTCAATATCCCAGGACTTATGTGGTAGAAGGAAAGAATGATTCCCATGTGTTGTCCACATAGTTAGAGTAACAAACATACAACCCTCCCTTCACATCTTCATGTAAATAAAATATAATTTAAAATAAAAATAATTTTATTTATCTCGGCTGGCCCTTTAAAGTCTACCCATCTACAAAGATGGGTAGAATCTTTGATCTACAATCAGATACCTCAAGATGGGGCTCTCATGTCCCTCACTTCAGCCACAGAGCACTGATGCCCATGTATCTCATCATTAATGCAGTGATGTTATCAAGACTTTACAAGGTCGTTTGGAAGATACCCTGAGATGAGGTATGCTGAGTACATGGTACCATGCCAGGCACACAGTAAGCACCCTGCAAGATGCATTCATTTTGATTAGGATGACAATGGTGCTTATCATAATTGTCATCACAAATATGCATATCCAGAATCCTCTCTTGGCTCACCTCCAGCAACAGTTTTGTTTCCTGATCCATTCACAACCATTTTTTTTTTTGTCAGAGATCCACCTGATTCTTCCTTCTAAGTGGTGCGATTAAAGGTGTGTGCCACCACCACCACAACCACCACCACCACCACATATCACAACAAAATTCTTTCTGAAAACCTTGCATTCTCCCTGTGTTGCTGTCTTTACTTTCAACCTCCTCATTTCTATCCATTTCAATCAAACGTTCTTCATGTTATGTTCTTGAAATTCTTATTGTCAAAGTTGCCATGAACTTCATCTTGCCAAAAACAATGGTTAAATATTTTCTCATTTGACTCAGCCCATCTGTGGGGCTTCAGTTCTCTCAAAGCTTATCTTTACTTGGCTTCTGGAAGGCCACACCCCTGGCATTTGTGCTAACTTATTAACCATCCACAGCCTTAGCCTTGGCCGCCTCTTTTGCTTGCAGCCTCTCCCCTGCTCACCTCATGGGTCTCACCTAGGACTTACCATCAATGACTTGGATGTGCACACCTCTACTTGCACATGCTGCCTGGAGGGTCCAGACCCTGCATCCATCTGTATGACATTTTCTCTAGGACATCTAACAGTGTCCTTAGATGAACTTCTGATGAACAGCTCAGTGGCAATGCCCTACTCCTCTTCTGCTCTGGCATCTGTTCCTCCTCCTGGAATTTCTGTTTTGTTATCACCGTGGTTTGTCCTCTCTCAGGCCAAAGCCTGCCCCTCATCTTTCACGCCTCTGATTGGCAAGTGATAACAGTCCTTGCATTCACTCTGAGCCCGGCTCCACCTCACCTCCTCCACTCTTGCTCCTGAGAGAAGGCACAATGCCTCACACATACATCACCTCACATCTCTTCTGTCCTGGGGTTTCTGGTGTCTCCTAATATACCGATGGCCAACCGCATGCCACTTACATTTCATAGGCCCTTTGAACCTTCCCTGGACCAACACATGTGGATCTCTACCTTCTTGCCTCTCTACACCACTCCGCATGTTATTGATGGGTTCTAGGGACCCTCATAGCTCAGATAATGGGAGCGGTGGTTGTACTTCCTCGCTGCCTCACTATTCAGTTCATTACTAAAAGGTTGTTTTCCCAGAGAGACCTTGCCTATCTTGCACCAGAATGGTCTTCTTCTCCTTGTCCTCTGTTTCATTGTCTCCTGCATTCTGGGTTTTGTCCAGACTTCCCATTTGTCCTTCGCTGGCCATCTGTCCTTCTGCTGATGCACTGTCACCTAAGTGTATGTGAATGACTTCTAGAGACTCCACATCAACTGGTGAAGACTAATAGGCAGACTCAGGCTGTGTCTGATGCTTTTCCCACATACCACCTAGGGTAATCTCAGGGTCTCCTATCAGCCTTGATTGTCAACTTGTAGTTGAGAAATATCCTCTGGATATAAAGCTTACCCAAAGAGGAAGTTGCCTCTATGGCACAATACTGCTTGTACTGAAAGAGAAGTCATGATGATTTGAAATATTTGGCATCCAAACTACTTAACAAGCCCAATTATCATGAATTAGAAAGAGCAAACAAGCGTACAAATGAGAGGTGAGGGACCCAGAGAATGAGTTATAAATAATTTTTATGCTATATATGGCATCTATTAAAAAAGTCATCTGTGGTCATTTCTGAATATCTGAAATAAAAATGATTTTAATTTCACAAATTATCTCATGGCCTTAGTGTGAAAAAATGAGAACTGAGATGGCAGAATGAACCTGAGTGCAGAACAATTAGCTGCAAAAACATCTAAACCCGTAGGCTTTGGAGTCTCTGTGAATATGTGAGCCAGACCCACACTAGCCCTGTCCCCACGTTCTCGAATACTAGAGAGGTTGTCTCTTTCTTTGAGAAGAGAAATAAACTAGGGTCCATAAAAGTGTAAAGGTACCAAGAAATTAACGAGGAATATCAGACATCCCCCAAATAGTAAATATCCAGGGGAAAGGGACTGTTCTTCCAGGGGATAACAATCCCCAGGACTTAGCTTCTCATGATTTTATCCTATAACCAAAGCTTCTCAGCTGAGCGATTCAATCACACCTAGCCTCTGTCAATGCTCACGCATAAGTCATGCAAGTATCAAGACTACATTGTTAAATTTCAGTTGTGATCTACGGCTAGATACATGCAAAAATTATTCGTGGACATTGTTTTCTTCACAAAAGAGACTGACAATTTTTCAGGAGGGTGAAGTATTGGGCTTTTCCCCCTAACTTCTTGCTTTATTCTCCTTCACTGGCGTGCTATTTGTCAGAATAACACGTGAAGTGCCTCTACCCATGGACTAAGGAAATGGTCTTTACATAGGCTCTATAAGCAGGAGGGCCTATGAAGACCAGAGGTTGGGATGAACATGGGCCAAGACCAAAACTAGCTAGACTGAAACAAACACGTTGAACAGTGTGTGCTAAATTCCCTTTAACTACTTCTCTGGCTCTGGTCATGGTTCCTGCCTTGTGCTTTACCCTCAGAGTCTGACAGATGCTGCACAGATATTTTTCTGCCCCCCCCGGATGTTTGTTCAGTAGAATTCCCCAGCCAGATGTGGGAGGAGGGAGATGACTAGGAAAGACCTCCAGCCCTCATTGGGCAGTCCCACTGCTAAAGCTGCAACCCACTCATACCTGTTCACTGTTCTTCTCCCTGCCCTTGCTCAGCAGGTGATAACTCCCATTGTCATTGGCCATCATTTGATGCTTGCTTCCTAATTTCCATCTATACCACTGCAATTGTCCTTTTGTGATACATCCTTTTCTTACTTCCGCTGGAGTTTCCACCGGTGCCCATTCACGACTGCAGGGTGATTGTGTTCCCATGAGGCTCGCACTCCCTAAGTGTGAGCTCCTATGATATGTGAGACAACGTTCTAGATATTTGTAATAAGCAAGTGCAGTTAAACATCCTGCCTTCTCCAATGCTGTCTGTCTATCTTTACAACATATCACAATGTAATATTTTTGCTTTGCTGGTGTATTAACTTCCCTTCTCATTGGATTAAGATCACTTCCGGGACTGGAATTACATTTGTTTTACTCAGGGCATAACCAGCAATTGGTCAGTGCCTAACTCTGACCTGTCAACATTTTGGAAAGCTCTAGAAGAATTCTAAACTGAGTGGTAAAACCAGGTAAACAAACTAAGACATAAGATGATGAATGATCAAAAGTAGTACAATTAAAGTTACCAAAATGCAGAGAGGCAGGAATGGTCTCCTTTTGACTTGGTCAGAAAGAATGAAATCTTATGAGGAAAAGGTCAAGAGAGAAGGAGACATATGTTGTGGGTTTTAAAGAATGAGGAGAAAATTCTAGAAAGAAAGTAGGAAAAAATGAGAATGTTCTGAATGAAGAAACTAGCCTGAACAAGGGATATCAGAGATTTCAAGAACTGGGATGTGTTTGGGGGGAGAGCATGCTAGTACACATTGCAGCATGGTGGGAAAGCAGGTAACACCTAAAATGCTGTCCAGTCCTGAATCAGGTAGGGCATCTCCTTTAGCCTGAGCCTCTATCTTATGGTGCAATGTCTAGGACCTTCCCACCTTAGAAGCTGATCGCCTTCCTCCAATGGTCATATTTAGAAGGGATGGTGTATATCAGAGGTCTTCGTCATTATTTTATAGTTAGTAATGGTGCTCTTTGTTTGTGCTTTAGACTCCTCAGTGTCTCCCAGGAGGGAAGGAAAGAACTTTCATTTATACTTTTTGCTCAAGTTGATGCTGCCTGCTGAGAATCTATATATAACTTAAGTATTTTAAAGATAAAAATAAAAATTATATGGCAAGATGTCTTTACAGTCAATAGACAGAAATAACACTTGCGCTTTTGGAGACAAAAGCAGCCTGGTGTTTAAGATACCCACAGGGCAGGTTCCAAGTTGGTTGCAGCCTTGCTGAGCTGTGCTCTCAGCTCTAGACAAGCCAGGGAGTTCCTTTGCCACAAACTTCAGCTGCTGGTTCTTTTGCAAGGACCTTCATCTTACCTCCGGGACTGACTCAATGCCAGCAGATATGGATTCCATGTTATATCATTCAGAGATCAATGCAGTAATACCACAGATCAATAGGACAGACCTGGCAATTGTGCTGCATTTTCATACCAGGTCCCTTAAGACAACAAATACAAAAAAGACAACTAAAAAGTTTCTGAGCCGAGAGCTCTGAACTCAAAGGCCCTGCTGACTCTTCAATTTAATGGTTCTGCAAGCAGGGTCTCTAATTCCCTGAGAATCTCTAAAACCTTTGAGAGGATATGTGAAGTTGAAACTATTTCCATAGCAACATTATGCCATTATTTACCTCTTCATCGGGCTGGCATTTGGATCAGTGATGCACAAGCAATGGCTAGTAAGACCACGAACGCCTCAGCACAAAATAGGGCCACACAGCAAACTTTATATGTCAACATTTCTGCTCCAGCTCCATGCGCTCACAGCAAAACACCAAGGCAGCTTCAATTAGGGGCGTCCTTCAGGGGGGCATGGCTTACACACTAAACCTCAATTTTTGAGCACAGATAACTTTATATTTTCATTATGTGTGAAATGAAGTGAGTTCACAAAACAACACATTTCTACTGTGCATGCAAGTACAGCCATGAAAGGTGTAATATTCAGTGAGCTGTAGAGCACATGTTCAGCAATGGTACTGTAGGTGGTGAGGAATGGAACGATTCCAATCCACCAATGTTTTACATATCTGGGAGATGTAGATGTAAGCAAGTGTCCAGTCACCCCACATAGGATACCAAAGACAGTCAAAGGTCATTCCGCCCAAGTCCAAATGGTGATATGATGATTTATTGGATATGCCTGGAGAACCATGGGTGAGGGGTACTTATGAGGGGAACTCAAAACATCCACAGCATAAACAAAAGGTTCCAGATCATGGTTGGCGGCTTTCCAGAAGCTGCATCATTAATCCATCCTTCTGTATTAAAGTTGAACATGAGGGGTGTCTTCAACCACTTCTGTGTTACTTTCTCCCTCTTCACTGTCTGACTCTTCCTGTGTAGTCCAAGCTCCTGGATACCAGGAAGGGCCCGATAATACAGATCAAATTTGTACCCCACTTCACTTCAGCCCTCTAGCCAGAAGAAAAACTCAACCAGTACTTTAACCCATCCCCTTTAAACTAATTTACTCTCCAAATCAGAGGACAACATGGAAGATGCTACCTCCATGTCCCTTTCTTACTGTTCCTCACTTTCTTCATATGAGAAGGTTCCTCCAGGCAGCCAGCCCAGCCTTTGCCCCCGTCGCATCACTCACAGCAGTGACAGTGCGGTGGCTCTCCGGCATCTTATCCCATACGTGGTCCTTTCTGGCTTGCGATGTATTCTCTAGCCCTTCACAAGATTCCAAAGTATCCCTGAACACACTCAATGGACCTCGTTTATCAAAGAGGCATACCGCTACACACTACATAGAAGAAAGTCACTCTGAGACCCCTGCCCTTATGAAACTTGCATCTTCAGACGACTTATTCCTATTGCACATCTTATTAGGCACAGTAGGGTCCATGCAACTGTGCCTTAGCAAGAAGACACAGGACTTCCACACACCACACAGTGAAGAATGGCCGTATTAGGTTTTCTCCTACAGATGCTCCAGCCTCATACATCCATTCTCAATTTCATATTTTACTATCAAATCAGGAACCTCTCACCCACTCTCTCCAAATTCACCTTTGGTTTTGTCAAGGCCCATGGAAGGGTGCTGAATTATTGTACTGGATTATCTGCCCATCTGTGATAATGCTCCAAGGACAGACCAGAAGAACTACCCCATCCAACAACAGTTTTGTGAGCCAGACCCTTACTGGGCTTGTAGGACCACAGGTGAGGGGGTGTTTACTGGTAATGAGCTACTCGTTACTCAAAACTGTCTGGATCCTGAGTTGTAACAATGTCTCACATTATGTGTCGTGGGGTACCATCTTCAGTTAACCTTCCACCTCCTTTATACTACAGATCTCAGGATGATGTTCAGCTGTAAGGCAGAGGGCAGTAATGGTTGCAATCTAGGGTGAAGCTCCAAGGTCTTCCCCCTCCTTCTACTTAGTTGTCTCAGTTAGGGTTTCTTTTGCTGTGCTGAGACACTATTACCAAAAGCAACTTGGAAGGAAAGTGTTTTTACCATCTTACACTTTCAGGTAACAAACAGTCCATCACTGAGGAGAGTCAAGATAGGAATTCCAGTAGAAATCTCACGGCAGGAACTAAAGCAGAAGCCACAGAGGAGCCCCCTTTACAAACTTTCTCTCCATGGTTTGCTCAGTTTGTTTTCTTTTTTAATACACCCAGTATCATCTACCTAAGGAAGGCACTTCCTGGAGGCAGGAGATGATGTTAGAGATCATGGAGGATGCTGCTTACTGTCTTACTCCCCATGGCTTGGTCAATCTGCTTTCTTATAGCACCCAGACCATCAGCCCAGGGGTAGTAGCACTGTAGAAAGCTGAACCTGCACACATCATTCATCTATCAAGAAACTGCACCATCGACTATCCCACAGGCCAATGCAATGTGTTTTCTCATTTGAAGTTCCTTTTTTTCCCAAAGTGACTCAGATTGTATCAAGTTAACATAAAACTTGCCAGCACAGGTATGTTACTAGCCCTGTTTCCATTGCCATTAGCTTAGGGCTCACAGGATTTTCTACTAATTTCATTGCCTTGACTATCAAGCCAAGCATTCAGTAATTCACCTTAGTGACTTCTGCCCCATGATTTGAAGGTCATGTTAGATTCGGAGGAAACAGTTTTTCACAACAGCTGGCGACATCAAAGCCAGCACAACACCCCAGAGGTTTACTCGTGAGATTGTCTTCATGCTAGTGTGAAGAAGCTTCTCTTTCAACCAGTCATGTGATGGTGGAGAGCACATGCTCTGTGCTGTTATCTCAAGCATCTCTCGAATGCCTATGTATCTTTGATCCAATTGGGACGTCGAAGTCAGAGTACTGGAGAGACAGTATCTTAACTCCCTAGACGACACTGGGGATCTGGCACCTTCTTCTCTCCCTTGTCCTGATTGCCAGGAAGTAACAGACCTTCTCCAATCCCCTCACCCTCACTGGTCCAAAGAACCAAGACCAGAAGACCACATACTGTAAGAAGAACCCCTTTAAGTTGAATTTTCCCAAGAATTTGCCCCAGAAAGCTGACAAATGCAACTAACAACCATGGGCAGTATTTGATGGTAAAAAGTGGTTGTTATTGGCTTATGTTCTAAACTATACTGATCTTTTGTTACTTAAGAATATATTACACTTATAAAACAAATTTAATCTGTACTGCTAGACCCTCATCCATATCCTGCTTACTGGGTATCCTGATTGCATCAAGAGTCCATGTCAGTGGTTGACCTACTATCCTAGTTAGGGGGCTGACAGCAATCTTCAGGAGGAAAGGGTTTATCTGACTTGTCTATTTCCATAACAGTCCATCACTGAGGGAAGTCAGGGCAAGAACGCAAGCAGGAATCTTGAGGAAGGAGGCAGGAATTAAAGCAGAAATCACAGAGGAGTCCTGCTTACAAGTTTGCACTCCATGGCTTGCTCAAGTTTTTGGTTTTTATTTTATTTTATTTTATTACACAACCCAGTGCCATCTGCCTAGGGAAGGCACTGCCCACAGTGAGCTGGGTCCTCTCATGTCAATCATTAATCATGGAAATGCTCCACTGGCTTGTCTACATGGCAAGCTTATGGAGTTGTTTTCCAATGGAGGTCCCCTTTCCCAGTGACTAGTTTATGTGAAGTTGGCAAACCCTAACCAGCACACTTAGAGCATTCAGTCTGTGTAAACACTCCAACATGATTCTGCAACAGTGAAGTCACCCAAATGACCTCCATCATATTCTTTAATCATAACAGCTTCTGATGCTTCATCTGTTCTGATAAGGAGGGTGGTGAGGTACGCAGATGAGAGACAGAATTGTGAATCCTAGATCTGCGGCCCGACCTCCGAAAAGTCACTTCTAAGTCACTCTATCTTCTTCTTCTCACATGAATGACATTGTTGAGGTTTATTCCAGTGTAACACTGTTGCTTCCTTTTCCCTTACAGCCCCACCTCTCCCCACCTCTTCCCTCCATCTCCCCACTTCTCCCTTTGTCTTCTCCTAACATCTAAGTCAATCGCCCACTAAGGAGGGACTGTTACCTTTGGCTGGTTTCCGTTGACTGGATATCTTTGCATTTGGGCCAGTGGCAAGGCAGATTTCAAGGCAGGGAGCATGTGGTGAAGGAAGCTGCTTCCCTCCTGGCATCCAGGAAGCAATCAGAAAGAGACCAGAACAGGGCAGGGTGCTGCTGTCCTCTTGAGGACACACTGCAGTGACATTACTTTGTCCACCGGACCCCAGCTCTTCAAATTTCTGCCGGCAGTCAAGAGTTTCACAGATTTCTAACATGTCCTTTAGCATATGGAATGTTAGGGGACAGACACATCCAAACTACAGCACAAAACTTCTCAGCAGGAAGCAAAGGTATTTTCTTTATAGGAGTAAAGTAAGCACAGAAGGTGCTAGAAGAAAAGCACCCCTCTCCTCTTGCTAGTATAGATGTCTCAAAATCAAAAGCATATGACATGACAGCAGCCAAATGTAATTACAGACGTATTTAGAGCAACACTGTCCCACTCGAAGTACATTTCAATGACCGTATGCAGGTCTGTAGTCCAAACTTCAGCTAAAGCTTCTAAGCAATTTAAAGTGAAGTCCACACAGAGGCCTGGCACCCTGAATGCAGCAGCCCCCTTACTAAATGCCTGTTGCATGAGTGACTGACTGCTTGCTTGCAGAGATGATGGCCCCCGCCACACTCCAACTGGATCTAAATCTCATCAGGCAGCAGGAGCACTATCTCCCGGGGCTGCAGAGGTGGCTTTTATCAATGGAACCTTCCTCAACAAGACTGGCCTTTCCTTGTGGCTAACTTTCCAATAAGGAAGGTGCAGCTGAAGAAGGTGGTCATATAGAAGGATTTTGAAGGAGGCTGATCCCTGCTGGGATTTCTACAAGGAAATGGCCCTCTCTCTATTAATTTCTTCATGTTCAAAACTGTCTGATTAAGTATCCAAAAACTCCAGGGACTTGGTGACAGTGTCCAGAAGGTTCTAGGCTTCCACTTCCTTTCCTTTAGAACCGGAAGCCCAGTCATGAGAAACCAATAGCACAGACTCTGTGCTTTGATTTCTGTAGCTTCATACAGAGAGGAGTAAGTGAGGAGTGGGGACAAAGTAGGGCAGGCATTAGAGTCCTGAAGACAGACAGGAAAGGGCATCCTAGCTGGGCTCCATCGCAGGCAATGTAATAAACTATCATCTAGAAATGAGTGTTCCAATTGAGTTTTGCTGTAAACACTAATATTTCCTCCTCTCTGCTGCTCTCCTCATGGGTATTTCACTATGTGTCCTGCCTACTATTACACTCATACATCAAAGGATCCGAGGATATGGAACCTGATTCTGAAAACATTATTCTTTTAAAGATTTATCTTCTCATCTTGACCAGCTCCGCAGGTGAAAGGGAGCCCCTCACCATAAATTATTTTAATGCGTTATGCAAAGAGAGCTTTTCACCTCTCTTCGCAAAATCTTTTCCCCAAGTGAAATTAGAGAGGGCCTTCCATCTCATCCCTTTCCAGTTTTTTGATCCAAGTACATCTAGGGACACCCATAAATAGCAAGCTTAAGTATACAAAACTCAGCATAGGGGTAGGGGCTAAAAGATCTAAAAATATCAGTAAAATCTTGGAGAGATCCTAGACAAGGAACTTGGGGTCTACAAGTAGGCCATTAGAAATGGATTTAGATTATTATGTGGTGAGGGGACATTTTTTTTATTGCTGGTAGGAGTGCAAGCTGGTACAGCCCCTTTGGATGTCAGTGTGGAGACTTCTCAGAAAATTAGAAAACAACCTTCCTCAAGACCCAGTATATAACCAAAGGATGCTCAATCGTGCCACAAGGACATGTGCTGAACTATGTTCATAGCAGCATTGTTTGCCATAGCCAGAACCTGGAAACAACCTAAATACCTCTCGACCAAAGAATGGATAAGGAAAATGTGGTACATTTACACAATGGAGTACTACACAGCAGAAAAAAATAACGACATCTTTAATTTTGCAGGCAAATGGATGGAGCTAGAAAACATTATTTTGAGTGTGGTAACCCAGACCCAGAAAGACAATTATCATATGTACTCACTCATAAGTGGTTTTTAAACATAAAGCAAAGAAAATCAGCCCAGAAATCACAATCCCAGAGAACCTAGACAACAATGAGGACCCTAAGAGAGACATATATAGATCTAATTTACATGGGAAGTAGAAAAATACAAGATCTCCTGAGTAAATTGGGAGTATGGGGACCTTGGGAGAGGGTTGAAGGGGAGGGGAGAGTCAGGGAGGGGAGCAGAAAAAAATGTAGAGCTCAATAAAAATCAATTAAAAATTTAAAAAAGAGATATAGAGAAAGGCAACAGAGAGAGAGAGAGAGAGAGAGAGAGAGAGAGAGAGAGAGAGAGAGAAAGAAAGAAAGATGGACTTAGAAACACCTTTCTGGCTCACATTGGACACTGTTCTAAATGAACATCTTATGTCATCACAGTGATGTTCAAAGCCCTGATCAAACGTCTCACTGTCAGGATAGAAGCTATCAAATGCCCCAGCTGCAGAACTCACCCCACAATGCTTCCAAAAATGTTTCTCACCCTAGCTGACCAGTCTTGCCTCTTGGAGACCTCACCTCGGTAGAACCCAGTGGGGAGAAGTTCATGGTTCTTGGAAGGCCCTTATTCACCCAAGTCTTACAGGTTCTTGCTCTTTGGATAGAGAGCAAGTCAATGCTAACGTCATCAAATGCCTTCTTTTAGACCCTGATTGATTAGGCCTGAGGACCAATCCAGAACATTTAAATTTGCAAATAATAGATTCTAGCTTGCGTCCAACATTCATTTCCAGTATCAAGTCAAGGGGTTGGGTAAAACCCTTGGCCTTGAATGCGACATCCTCTGCAATTACTAAGTCTCTATCCTTTGTCTCTCTGTAGATGAGGTCTTCTGATCCCACTAATAGATTCCATGTAACTAGGACTGGAATGGACCTCGCAGCATCCTGGAAGGCATGACCACCTCTCTCTGAACACTGGTCCAGCTTAGATCCCTTGCTCTGGAAATCACATCACAGATACCAGTCAAGACCATGAGCCTGAGCCTCTGTGTATAAAGCCACTTTCTATACCAGCTTCTGGTCAGTAGACTTCTTGTCTTGCTTCCATTAGCACCATGTGCAACAAGACTGGAGCTAGAGGGCTGATGCCAGACTCCAGCCCTGAGAAGGGAGAAGCATTGTTAGGGCTCAAGGTGAGGGGATTTGATGATCCAGCATCCTGACATGTAGCCACTCTGTGTTTGGAGGGCTAATGTCAAACCCCAGATGCTCCTATATGACCCTGCTGTCTTAGCATCTTTCCTGAATCCCTCCCGGTGCCAGGCTTGGGTGATGCTCTCCTGCTGCTTTGTCCTAATTGCGCACATTATGCCGTGCTCTTGTTCTTGAATGTCAATATTCTGGAACCAATTCCCTTCCTCCCCGCTACTTCTCCAGGGCTACTGAAGTCATGGATCTTGGAAAAGAACCCACAAACACCACTTTACTAAACTAGCAAAAATCCTAACCAGAATCTAAATATTTGTTAAGTTTGGTCCTCTCCCCTCATCCAGGAAACTTCTCTTAGCAACAGACAGAGATCCGAAAACCACAGCCAATCAAAATGTAGAGTTGTGGAGCCCTGTCCCAGTGAATACTCTAAACACAACTAAGGCTCAAGAACCATGGAGGAAGATGGGGAAGATTGTAAGGGCCACATTTACAGGGAGTTTGCAATAATATTGTGTGTTCTATATATGTCAGAAGCTACACCCAACATGTGTCAGCAACATGACTGTCTACACATAAGCTGAACAAGGACAAAAGCAATAGACATGACAAAGCAGACAGGGGCATAGAGGCCCTTGAGGACCCAACCCTACCAGAACTGCAAGTAACTAAGGAGTCCTGAGAGCAGGAGGAACAATCCTCCTCAGGGAAGAGCACATCAATTGGTTATTCAGTACCAACTGATCAGTCCTGAAAACATACATGCAAATAACATTATAAGGACTGAGCAGGTTGGATTTATAAATACATGCATGTAACAACAATTAATGAAAAAAAAACCAAGGCTACAAATCTGTAAGAGAAAAAAGAGAAGTATACGGAAAGGTTTGGGGAGGCAGAAAGGAAAGAAGGAAATGATGTAATTATAGTATAATTTCAAAAATAGAAGAAATGATTTTTTTAAAAGTAGCCTATAAGCATTAATCAGAATGGTAAGAGTCCTCATATGTCATAAGTAGTTTATGTCGTGCAAAGAGAGAAAGGTATCACCAATCAGTTTGTGCCCTTGGGCCCTTCTTCTCCAGGCCTCTTGTCTCCTTTCTTCAAACCAAGAATGTGGACAAACCAAGAATTCTGGACAGCTTCTCATGGTATTAAAAAGGAGAAAGGCCACAGAACACTTGCAAAAGGCCTTGTAAAGCTGAGTCCCATGGGCCTGCAGGATTCTCTGCAGTGTTGATGTACTCTGCCCAGTGGGCACCTCTGTGAGAAGACTCGTGTTGACTGTTGGTCTTGTTTATCTGAGGTAAGCTTTCCTTTAGTCTCTTTCTCAACCAACACCTTAGCCACAGCTGCTGCCACCGCCACCAATGCCTCCACCGCGGCCACCATCGCCGCAGTCGCAGCTGCCACCACCACCACCACCACCAGCTGCCCAGACCATTTTCAGAGTGTTTTGAGCCCATTAATGTAAGAGAGATCTTCCAGGCAGTCCCTGAGTTGAGAAGAATTTCCTGGACATTTTTATCCGACAAGTTGTAAACAGGTTTGATTGCTTGAACGTGTCAGTCGGGGCAAAGGCAGAAAGATAAAGCCACTTGCATTGGAGGTTGCTGTGGGGAATGAAGCACCAAGTGGCAAGTATCCCTGATTTGGTTAAAGAATAAAGGGAAGATAGGCGGCGAGTTAGGACAGGACTCTGGTCCGCTGTGCTGTGCAGGGCTGGGAGGCTGACAGGGGCAGGAAAACAGTGCTGGGATGAGAAGAACCTGAATTGCTGCAGGACGCGCCGCCTGGCCCATTTCTTAGCTCATTTGTGGAGATTTGTCTCCATCTCGTGGCTATTCTTCGGCACTGCAACTCACCCTTCCCTCGTAGCTTCCCGGTGGAGCAGAGCTCTTTCACAATGAACAGGGGGTGTCACTATTAGTAAAACGACTTAAGAAACAGCATCGGTTGGCCCCTCCTTCCTAGGAAACGGTCGCCCTCTTTTTTCTTAGAGTTATGGCAACAGTTGGCCTGTGGTAATAGAAGAAGGTGGGCAGCCATTGAGGTGAAGCCGCTCTGGGCTGGATCCTACCACTTGCTGTGCCTCAGAGACCTGTTACAGAGAGTCCATGTCCCTACAGTAGCCACTTGTCATTTTAGACTGCCCATGGAAGGGGAAGTGCTGCTACGCCATGTTATGGGCACGGGGATTGAGACCACTTCCTGAATTGTCCTCGTTGTTGGCCCTTATGAAGAAAATATGAAGGGGACTTTGAGGCATTGTGTGTGTGTGTGTGTGTGTGTGTGTGTGAGAGAGAGAGAGAGAGAGAGAGAGAGAGAGAGAGAGAGAGAGAGAGAGAGAGAGAGAGAGAGAGAGAGAGAGAAGCCTAGAAGGGTACGATGGGATTTCCTCTGCAACCCCTGAAGCTGCATTGCCGGGTGTGGAATAGGTAGTCCAGGTAAAAAGGGTGACACTCATTCACTCAGAGTCAGTTCTTAGACGTCTGTACGTACTGCAGATGTGATAGTGAACAAAATGGGCCCAGATGTCCACTATGGACCTTTTATGTCCACAAGAAAAAGGGTAACCAAGAAGCATGTATAGAGGACAGACTTATTTGACTGTGATAACAACAAGGAAAATATAAAGAAAGAATGGGGATGAGTATTGTCAGGGGTCAGGGTGGGTGGAGTTGATGATCCAGTACCCCTGTGTATGGGCCACTGATACACCCTGGGACTGCATCTGGAGAGACTAGAGCGGAGAGAGAAAATAGTTTGACTTGGTACTTGGTAACCCGGGACTATATGTTCCTGCTGGAGCTGAGCAGGCAGGAGTTTGCTCTGGGAGGGGAGGACTCCACCATGCAAAACCCAACTCAGTGAGACTGAGGTGGGGTTGGGCTGGGCCCTATGATGCTAAGAAAACCCTAGAAATGGTGATTCTAAACTCCATGGCCACCAAGTCACGGTGGGAAAGGAGTAGGGACTTGGGGAGGGAGCACGCTGCTGCTTTCGATAGAAATTAATCACAGATGCGGTGCCCAGGAGAAGATCTGAATCCGACCAGACCCTTCCCAGATGGGTCATCTACCAGGCAGGCACTGTCTCCAGCAGGGGCTGAGCACAGGGGCTGAGCTCAGTGGCGGCAAACATGTTGCTTCTTCTGGGCAGACCCAGCATCGCAAGCTGAGTGTCTGTCACTCATCTACGGTGCTTGAGCACAGCAGTGGTTTGGATTTCAGGGTTTTGAAAGATTAATCTAGAATATTTGCATATACATAATGAGGCATCCTCAGATAGGAGCCGAATCTACACACCAAATTTAGTTATGTTTCGTGTTCGCCTTAGACACACAGCCAGAAGCTAATTTACACAGTATGTCTAATAATTCTACGTATCAAACATAGTTTCGGGGATTAGAATTTTCTATGTGTAGAATTTGTTAGTCCTCAAAAGGTACTAGGTGTCTTGCCTTTCTTTCCCTCAGTACCGGAGCTGAAGTCGGCTCTCTTATTTTCATGTGATCACTTCCCCGTAGGGCCACGTGCTCTATGCCAGACTCACACTTGTCTGCAGTGTCCCCAGACAGGCTTCTGTGGCCCTGGTCCATGTGCTCTCTTGGATGCCCTTCTGCATACCCACGGAGATCACAGGGCAGAAGCTGGCGGTTTTATGTTCTCTGGGTTGTCTAAGCCCAGACAAGCATGGGTTCATGAGCACGTGCCCACTGCAGATGGTCCTCTGATTAAAGCGCATGTCGCCATCCCACCTGACCCCCATTACTTCACACCATGCTTCCCCAGACCCTCCTGTGCCAGCTGTGCAGTTGCCTCTTGGAAGTCTGCTGGCTCTGCTCTGTCTCTCCTCTCTCTAAACAGACTAAACGCTGCTTGAAGGGAAATCCTTCTCTGGGCAGAAGAACCACAATGGTTGCAACATCTCAGCTATTTTGGGGCCCTGTCTTCCCTGCCTACTGCACTAGCCACTGAGGCTGGGAAGATCATGGGTGTGGTGCATGAGAAACTGAACAGGGTCCCTGACTCGACTTTTACTCCATCAAGTCATTAGTTGCCCTCTGTGGCAAATAAGTCAATCCCATTACCAGCTCATAGACTCGTACTTTAAACCACAGTCACTCTCCCAGAAAGTGAGACTATTCTTTGACAATTTATAGTAAGGGAATCAAAAGTAAGGAAAGGAATTTTTAAAGTTTCCAGGGTAGAAGCCTGACTCTTTCATAGACAAGCTTGCCCAGGCCTGGAACTATAGGGGGCACTGAAGACTGGCAGAATTTCAACTCCTTTCTCAGGGGAACAGATCTAGAGGCTTGGGTGAGGCACAGATATGTGCTGGTCTGATTCCTCAGTTCGCCGATCACCCACTGAGATCCAGAATGGCAAAGTGATTCGTATCTGTTTTATAATTTATTTTCCTACGCCTACAGTGCAGCTTGGCTCAGGGGCCAGGGACAAGGACTTGTCCTTTGAAACCTCCGCTGTTGTCTCCTTAGTCCTCCTTGGTGTCCTGTTTCCTTGTCCCTTAAGAGCAAGGAAGTTATCCTTGGCTCTGGCACAGGTACCCACCATTCCTAGGGAAGTATCGCCATCTCACCTTGCAAAATGGGTTTCCCCATGGGGGAACACACAGACTCTGTGTGTGTGTGTGTGTGTGTGTGTGTGTGTGTGTGTGTTTACACACCTGCTTCATGGTGTATACAAAGATGGGAGGAGAGTTCTCTTTGCAGAAGGAATTATGGAGATGGGTATTGTCTTCCCTATGGATTTTTATAGCCTCACCGACAGTGTTTATGTGTGTACACACGTGTGTATACAAATATGTAGGGAGGTGTGCGTGCACGTGTGTTTGTATTCAAGTGGAGACCAAAGGACAACCTTGGATACTGTTCTTTCAGATGCTGGCCACACACTCCCTCTTCCAGTTGCCTCTCACTGGCCTGAAACTCACAAACTACACTAAGATCCACCTGTCATTGACTCTCCAGAGATAGGATTACAGACACGTTCCAGCACCTCAACTCTTTTATATTTCTTCTATTTTCTTTAAAATATTTTAAATTGCATGTAT
Organism: Ondatra zibethicus; assembly: GCA_004026605.1. Taxonomy (NCBI): domain Eukaryota; kingdom Metazoa; phylum Chordata; class Mammalia; order Rodentia; family Cricetidae; genus Ondatra; species Ondatra zibethicus. The sequence continues at coordinate 42,395 of PVIU01002279.1, forward strand.
TTGCTTGTGGGTGGTAAAAAAGCACATCATAGTGCACATATAGAGGTCAGAGACAATCTGTAGGTGTTGATTCTCTCTTCCTACCATGTGGGTTCCAGAGATTGAACTCAGGAGGTCTGTCTTGGAGGCTAACATGATTACCTGCTAAGTTATCTTTCTAGCCCTTAATTTTAGTGTGTGTGTGTGTGTGTGTGTGTGTGTGTGTGCATGTGCAAGTGAATGTGAGTGCAGGTGTCCAGGGAAGCCAGAGACATTCAGTTTCCTGAAGCTGGAGTTACAGGAAGCTGCTATGAGCAGCCCAAGGTGGATGCTGGGAATCAAACACAGGTTCTCTGCAAGAACATTGTGCACTCTTAACCACCAAGTCAGACTCTGGCCTCCCTGGTTTTATTTTAAGGTGAAGGTCAACTTTAGGTCCTAACTGTTGTGGAACTATTGTCTATGAGGTGGGCTCTCACTCATGTAGAGGAGGCACACACCCGCAGAAAGCTTGCTCTCTGTCAGAAAGTAGAGAAAGAAGCCACTCTTTGTCTGTCTTCTTGGCAGACGCCATTTTAATTTTTCTGGTATAATCTTTCATCAGCATTCACAGCTCTGTTCTCTTAGTGATTTTCCATGTGGGCACTGTTATGTGCCCGACACACACTAGCCAAGTAACCTGATATAAAGTTTATATGTTATCCTATGCAATGTGAATTTACACAAACACAGAAGGGCCTGTCAGGATAACCTGATTCAGAGAATTTATGCTAAAGAAAAAATTTAGGTAGCTGACATGTAGATGGTGGAGATACATTTTAGCTGACAGATATTTTGGCATCTCCCAGACACCTGTATACATGAAATATCACATTTGGTTGACATCTCATTATATTTGAGTAGCCCAGATTTTTTACAGATGCCCATTTTTATGGGGATCACACAGCAATCCTGGGACCAAGTACCCTAGAAGAAATGTATATATAACTAAAGAGGGGAAAAGCAATGATCAAGACTCTCCCTAAACAAATAAGCTTGAGCTTAGTTTCCAGGACATTGTCTAAAGAGACTGCATGGACATAGACTGGAATCTGGAGCTAGGTGGCTCAGAACGTTCTTGAGTTTATCAAATTCACCATCTGAAACTACAAAAGTGAAAAGTAAAGTTTTCTGAGATAATAGAGGGGAAACAGAATGACTTTAGGAACTACAAAGGGTATATCTGAATTTTCCATAAGATGTAGAATAAGAGGATTAATTTGGGGTAAGCTATTTGAAAACCATAATGCCTCAGTCTTAACATCACAAAATGGGGATTTAAACATCTAAACAAAAAACTAAAAAAAAGTAATAGAGTAAAACAAGAGCCATATAAAGATGGAATATACATAAAGAATCTGAATTGTGTATACTATTGTGTTTTCTTTGAATTTTTGACTGTAAATGGGCTAGCTGCAGAGAGACATTTTGCTATATAGACTGATAAGCTAAACCAACATATATATTTAAAAAGTATCTTGACTTCAAAATTTTAATCTAAGGATGTGTTAGTTTGGAAAAGAGGTTCTTCTTTTGTTTCCACAGAAGATGAGAACCTGTAGGTTCCTTCTAGGCTAATGCAGTTTGATGGAACAAGATCCCCCTGAATGTTCTCCGTGAACCTTAAAAATACTTCACCCAACAAACAGCAGGAAGCAGTCTGGAGAAAACAATGCCTAAATTCATAAAATGATTGCCTACAAATGTTTGTTTTCATTTAAAGGGGGCTATGATATAGAAATGAATACTTTACATTGGTATGGACTTTGGCTTATTGATACAAATTTAAGGTTAATTTTGTTATATGTGTATTTCTACTCTTGTTTAAGGTATTATGTGTTTGTGCAGCTCATTTAAAATTGTAATGTATAATTAAAATTACAGATTAATAGATAGTCATTTATAATAGTCAAATTTGTAGTCATGTTACTTTGTTACTTAGATTTTTCTAGATGTACAGAGATATATTTTGAATAGATAAGTATTCTTCAAACCTTTCAAAGACCTACAGAATATGACATTTAAAATATTCTAAGAACAGAGACTTTTCTCAATAGTGAGACATATCTGCTTCTGGCAGCACCAACTACTTCAGGGAGGTTGGTGGTCATCGAAGAAACTTTTCATGGAATTTGCCTTCAATGTGACAAGGCTAGCCATTTGTGCAAGAAACTGTTCTTGCCTGGACTGCTTGATGCTATACTGTTTAAACTGGATATGCCAGACCCACAGGAAAATAACTACTGAACTTGCCTAAAGAAGGTGAGACAGCACGTCAGGATTCCTGCTTCATGAAAGAAACTGACAGACATTCTGCACAACACAGAAGAAAGCAACTGATGAACTTTGGCATTATAAGGTAAAACGGAGCTTCAAGTTTCCTACTTCACTGAAAAGTCTTCCAGATATTATGGACCTATAGGCTGAAGATGGACGTCCCAATGTTTTATAAGAATTCTTTAGTAAGAACTTGGGTGACTGTCCAGGCAGCAAGATGTCTCTGTCAATTCTAGAACTTTGGAAGTTGCTTAGAATATGCTTCCTGTTTACTTAGATAATATTATATCCTTCTGTGGTCTTTACTGGAGTTGAAGACAGATAGTTATAATTTTTCCTTAATTATGATAAAAGATAAATTAGATACAAAACTTTAGACTCACAAAGAAATATTGTAAGTATAATTTTTGCTTGATACCTGTTTTGTTATGTGTAACTTTACTATGTTAAAGTTAAAAGCTTACTTTTTATTTAGACAGAAAGGGGGAGATGATGTGGGATGTCCTTCTGTATATGTGTTGCTCTTATTGATTAATAAATAAAGCTGCTTTGGTCTATGGCAGAACAGCATATAGCCAGGCTGGAAGAGATATATAAAGAGAGTAGGCAGAGTCAAAGAGACACCATGTAGCTGCCGAAGGAGAAGGATGACAGAACTTTACCAGTAGGCCACAGCCTTGTGGTGATACACAGATTAATAGAAATGGGTTAATTTAAGATGTAAGAGTTAGTTAATAAGAAGCCTGAGCTAATAGGTCAAACAGTGCTGTAATTTAAAAAAAATTAACTTTTAGGGAGAAGGGAACACCAACTCTCACTTCTGTTTGCCTCGCAGCAGGCAACTGAGTGTTCTGACAGGTGGTTGTAGTGGTTCAAATAAGAATGGCCCCATAGACTCATAGATTTGAATGCTTGGTCACCAGGGAGCAACACTATTAGGAAACATGGCCTTACTGGAATAGGTGTGGACTCAGTGGAGGAAGTGTGTCACTGGAGGTGGACTTTGAAGTTTCAGAAATTCAAGCCCAAGACCTGCATCCCTCTTTTCGTGCTACCCACTGGTCCAGATATAGAACTCTCAGGCCCTTCTCCATCAGCATGCTACTACCTGTCTGACATCATGCTTCGCACCATGACAATAATGGACTAAACCTCTGAACGTAAGTCAACTCCAATTGAATGCTTTCTTTGAGAAGAGTTGCTGTGGTCACGGTGTCTGTTCACAGAAACAGAAACCCTGAGGCTGTGACAGAACATGAAGCAAAAACAAGGTGGCCTTTAGCTTAATACTCTTTCCCTTTGCTTGGAAGAAACTCTGCTAGTTCAAATGTCATCCTTCTCATACACACGACAGTTGGAATCACATGCCAAGCACTGGAGCTGGGGCCAAGGACCCTGGAGTTTGCTTCTGGTTGTGTGAACTTGAGGCTGTGCCAACATGGGCAAGCTAGCTCTGTGAGTGAGATGTGAGTCTATGTGGGAGAGCCCAACACTTTACAACACAGTGGGTTTGCACACTTCCACAGAGGACCAACAGCATTGCCCCCACAGCCTTTCCCAAGCTGTAGGCATCATTCTGTTCTCTGGAAGACTGAGCGAAATCAGAGGTGACTAAGATCATTAACTCTCACAAACACCCTGTAAGGCCTGTCAGGTCTGCTCCTCTAAAGACACTCTAGTGGGAGTTAAGGAAGCTCTGGGGAGGGGCAGGTTCATAGACAAAGCCATTCCTTTCAGGGTGGTACTGTGGCAATAGCTGGAGGAAAGAAAAAGGCTCGCATGCATCTTCTAGATGAGAGAGTGCCCACCCCCTCTCTGATTAAGTTCCACTTCTAACAAGTAGTGGGAGCTATTTAGTTGGTGTCCTTAGTAAGTATTAACAATAAATAAAGCTTCAATAAATATGTAAAGCAAAATCTAATTTAAATTGACATTGTGCTGGGTGGGGTGAGAGAGAGCCCCTTACACCATAAAATGATTTAGGATATATTACTTCGGGCATCTGCATTACAAATTTACCTCTCATTACAGCTATGTTAACGGGAAAAGGCAGCTTCTCAACAACATTCAAGGCAGAGTTTATTAGCATAAATTTGCATAATAATTAGCTCTGCAGCAAGCAAAGGCTGTCCTGTCTTTCAAACAGACAACTTCCAATGTCAATTTTCTCTGCTTCACTGATTGTCCCTGTTCTGTCAAAAGCTCTGGAACCTTCTTGGCCCAATTCTGAGAGCTACTTGGTAGATTCTCTCTTTTCAAGCTCAAGACTTCAGGATCTCCACCCAGCTTCTTTAGAGAGGAAGTGGATGCCTGTCTTCAGCTGGGGACATGAGTGACCAGAAGCCTGAATGGCAGGTCATCTGCCTGAGGACCAAGGGGCTGTGGCCTCAAACTCTGCCCACTCTTATGCACTGAAACACTGTGGACAGACACAATGATGGCATGGCTGTCTAAAGGAAGTTCTGGCTTTAGTGACATGGAGCTGGTTTGGGAATGCATAAATTTGTGTTGTTTATCAGTGGCTTCCTTTATAATTATGTTTTGCCTTATTTAATGCTTTAATTAGCTCCCACTGCCTGGATTCATGCTGGCTGGGTGGTCAGGGCACACAGCCTAAAGCATAGAATGGAAATTGTACCAGGGAACCAGCTAGGGAAGATGCTGGCCTCTTCAGGACCAGGGGCTGAGAGTGAGAAGCCACACTCAAGTCACTGCCTGCATACTCATGAGAGCTAGTGCTATCCTAAGACAATAGCATCCTGTAAGGACAATATGGAGCATATTTAAAATCATACCCTCGATGTGCTCCATCTCAGCTTGGCAAGACAAGTATCTCACATGACAGACATGACGGCTTTGACCCATCCAGTCATGGGAAAGGAGACAGAGTAGGAGAATCAAATGCTTTAGTGTGCGTCAAGGAAATTAATGCTGGACTTACACACATACACACACACACACACATAAATAAATATATCTTATTTATCATATAAGCAGTTTTTATGCATAGTTAATAACTCAGAAGTGTTTTGCAATGTGTATATAGGAGGGGGTGATTATGTGAAATATGTAGATAAGTTTCATTTTCATAAATGAAATGATGATTAAAAATGTAAACTATTGAGTGTTCACTAGGTCTTGGTCACTTTTAAAATCTTCATACTTGTCTTTTTGGTTGTGAGCCCACCCTTTAAGCTGAGCCATCTTTTGTGTAGAGGTAGTTCTCCCTAAGGAAGCACACACAACCTGAATGACAAATGACAAATAGCCCTGAAAAATACATTTGGACTCATCAGGTTATATTTAGCATTATATATGTCTATACAATAGACATGCGCATACAATAACAATTAATGAATCTATAGGCCCTGAATTTGAAGGACAGCAGTATATGGGAGAACTTGCAGGGAGTGAGGAAAGGGAGAAACATTGTAATTCAATTATAATCTCTAACACAAACAAAGAAAGTCTTCTCATACTGTCCTTAAGAAAAGATTATTAATACTTGCATATGTAGACATATAAAATGAGATTTTGTATTTATGACTCCAACGAACAAATTCTGAGAAAAAAAATCAGGGATTTAAAGGAACATCCTTGGGCCAAGGGTCAGACATGTGCTAGCAGTGTCTGTTTGCTACATGAACTGGGCTATTGACTTCTTGAAACTAGGTTATCTGGAAGGGAAATGAGATATCAGGAGTGGGTCACATCTGTTACTAGCTGACCCATTCTTTTAAAGTGACAAGTCTTTTATAGATCTGTTGAACATCTAGACACTTCTCTCCCAATGAAGTTCAACTATAAGCACGCATTTAAAAACTTGAAGATGGAGCACTCCTGCGTCCCCTAACAACTTCTGCCATCTTGCAAACCTGAAGAAAAACCCTCCTGATATAGCCCATGCTCTCATTTTATAAATGTTTGGTGAACTCAGAGGAACAAACACCTTCCCAAAGTTGAAGAACTAGAGACAAAGTCAGGACTGTCCACCCACAGACATCCTGTGCTATGCTCTCCCATTTCCAGGAAGAGCATTGTATGCTCTATCAGTGCACAGAGGGCAACGACGGTTACTCCCTGTCACCTGCTGGGGCAGGAGTGACAGCTAAAGAGGTCTGGCTTCCTGAGAGGTGAAATCTTTACTAGTCCAGAACTAAATAACACTGGTGGATGCACACTTTGCCATTGCATTAAAATCCACGAACTGCAGACTTCCAAATAAGGACTTTTATGGTATGTGAATTAAAAAAAGAATCTACTATGGCAAACACTCAAAATGCTATTAGAGAGCTTTGACTTTAAGGAAGTAAGGAAGGGACTGGACATCTTACATTATTCAGAGGCAATGGCAGATAATCCTATGAGGTTTAGGGAGGAGGAAATATACAGAACGAAAATAGAGAAATCAGATTGGCTAACCTCAGCAATGTGACCTGGCTGCTGATTGGTAGCTGTGGACTGGAGACTTCAATTTCAGGTTCACCCCCACTCACCTCCGGGGCTGGGTAATGATCAAATGTGAAGCAAGACTGTGAGGGATAAAACAGACTTTGGATCGACTCTATTATTAGCAATTAGAAAGGCAGAATCCTCTCTCTGCCGGGGAAGAGTGCAGTGCTAATGGGACGAGTTGGCTGTCAGTGCTGTGCCAATCCCAAGAGGTGACAGAGCAGTGTGCACCACAGTAATTGGGGACCAATGTCTGCAGTAGGTCTGGAACATCACATCCTGACTCCTTGAAATCACTGAGGTAAGCTCCAAAGGGTGACTTACAAAGATGTAGGGAGAAAAAAAGGAAGAAAGAAAGAAAAGAAAGAAAAAAATTTTAGGCTTCTAAGAGAGGCTTCCCCAGTACTGTGTGTCAAGCTGTGGAAAGGGTCAGCATCATTGTGAAAACATAGTTTAGCTGAAGTGATTCTAGATGATAGGTGTGGGAGACTGAGAAAGACGACACCTGGAAGAGAGGAGAAAATCCAGTGGCTGTCTTCAGTTAGTTACCGTGCAGAAGCTAAGAGGCAGGTGAGGCTCGAACCTGCAGAAGCAAAGAATCATGGAAGATGCGCCCACCCAAGGGCTGGAGAAGGAAGAATGTGTCCTCCATTTCCCCCAAGTCCTCTTGCCCTGGTGTGGAAACTGCTTCAGGCTTAACTTAATACCGGAATGTTTGGTCTTTCTGTTGGTTCCTCCTGAGTCCTGGGTAGCCCAGGAGAGATATTGAGTTTGCACCGATGAGACTGCCATCCCTGCAGCTTCAGTTGGATGTGACGTAAGTTCAGGTGCCAGACAGGACGGAATTTGAAGAAGACAGAGACCAAAGAGGGTCAATGCCGAGTAGCTTCTCCTGTAAGATTCCAACTACAGAAGCCAAGACATCACAAGAAAGGGAAGAGATGAAGGGGTTCCCAGTACCGTCCTTCACTCACTGTTGGAACTGAAGTCAGTACTTATGCTCTTACTCACCCACTTACCACAGAATCTGAACCGCAGGCTCCCCTGAGGCAAGTTTGGATCAGCTCCTTTGGGTCCTATGTCCCCACCATGCAGATCAGCATCTGTCATGTAACAGCTTTCAATACAGAGCTAATGGCTACAAAGTCACCGCATTGTGTAGAGCATACGTAATGCGTCCACCTTGACAACCTAACTTTCAACAGTGCACCTGACAAGCAATGATATGCGCGTCACTCTTGGCTGTCACCGACATGCTGCTGTGGACTTTCTGTGCAAGATCTCATCCAAAGCACACACATCCTCTTAAACGAAGAGCAATGAATAGTCACCTTGTTTTGTGGATAGGAAAACAGGCTTAGAACATTGGCCCAAGGTCTCACATGTGGTAAATAGCAGAGCTGGGATGGCACACCAGTTTGACTTATTCCAAATGCATATTCTTAAATATTAATCCATCATGCATCCCATGCCATCTATTCTCGACATGAATGACTTCAGTAACGGGAATCTCATTCATTATTTGCAAGATAGCTTGTTCAGTCTTTAGCAAGCCCTTGGGGCCATTCAAAATAAGTCAATCCACATTTCCTTCTCTCAATATGCAAATCTGCTTAAAACATCTATATCTTTCTAGACCTCATTTCAAATGATAATTTCTCATTTTTCTTAGCCCACCAAGTAGCATGAGCAGCTGCAATTCCCTGACATCTGTTCTCAGTGTCATATCTGACACTAGTACATTGTCTATGAGCTGGAAGCAAAGGCCTGCGATATCTTTTCCAGTGTGTTTCATTATTCTGGCGTTAGTGGGATGGTGGTCACACTCAGCAGTTGATGCTAGAAGATGTACAGTTTAGAGAAATTTACTCAAGTTTATTTTCTGGAGTTGGTCGTTACAAAATACATGCTGTGGATTCAGGTTCCCCTAATGAGGGGAAGAAAGCTCCACCCTTAGCTGCCCAGGGGCCTACACACACTCTCAAGGTCAGATGTCAGGGAGTCTCAGTCCAGCCCACAGGAAGAAGGAAGGGACTTGGTGTTGGAGTTGTTCCGGTTGCTGTGATAAAATACCCAGAGAAGAATAGGTTAAAGAAGAACGGGTTCACCTTGGCTCACGGTTCAAGGTTAACAGTCCATTCCGGTAGGAAAGTCACAGTACTAGGAAACTCAGGGATGTGGTCACATGGCATCCATAGCCAGGGAGCAGAGAATGATGAATGTGTGTGTTCATCTTATTTCCTCCTCTTCAGACAGACTAGACTCCCAGCTTAGGGAAAGGTGCTACTCAAAGAGGGAGCGTCTTGCCATCTCAATGAACTTTGTCTAGAGAGTCCCCCACCAAGCATGCCCAGACACCCAACTCGCAGGTAACTCTACAGTTCGTGAGGCTGACAATGAAGATTAAACATCACATGGGGACGAAGAGGAATATTTAACTTCTGGCTGGAACAGCTGATGGCACGCTCACTGGAGGAGACTCAGCCCAGACTGTGAGTGTTAGGATGGCCCTGCTACAACTCTTCTAAGTCATTTATCTGCTTTTTCAAAAACAACAGTGGTGCTGGGCAGTGGTGGCGCACACCTTTAATCCCAGCACTCAGGAGGCAGAGTCAGGCAGATCTCTGTAAGTTTGAGGCCAGCCTGGTCTACAAGAGCTAGTTCCAGAGCAGGCACCAAAGCTACAAAGAAATCCTGTCCCAAAAACAACAACAGCAAAAACCAAAATTAACAATGGGGAGTCCTCATTAGCCTGTCCTCCTCCTAGCAATGCGTTCCCATCAGAGCCTTTCACACACAAGCTTCTGCTGTTTCCTCATGATACCATGATGGAAAGAGTGTCAGGAGCAAGGTAGACCAGCGAAGAATGCTGCTCAGTTCAGAGATCCAGTCCTTATACATCTACCATCAGCCCTGCTCCCAATCTTCCCAGTTTGTATAGGCCAGATGCTTTTCACACAGACTTTAAGACAGGAGAGTAGCGAGCAGACAGCAAGAAAGTAAGAGTGGATTAGGTGCTTATGTCTGAAATACCCCACCCATTACCATTCTGTCACAGACCTTACAGTCCACAGAGGACATCTCCTCTCCCCGCCGCTCCCTTGCTTTTTCTTTCTCAGCGTAGCTGTAAGTGTGTGAGATATTGGCGTTGACAGATATTGCAGGTGGCAGTAGGATCAATATTTCGATGACAGTGTTGGGATTGGTTTGGCAATGTGCTGTGTGCTCATAGCCTTTCATTACTAGGTCACACAGAGCCACTTTTCTCTGAGGATGAAGCGAAACAAGTCCCACTGGGTCCCAGAGCCCTTTCTGCACTGCAGTCTTTGACATGAGCAGAGTTGAGAAGTTCAGACCTCTCTGTATAAGACTCTGTTTCCAGAGTCACCAGGCAAGAGAGGAATAAAGCGGAGACTGTCGCCCACTGGAGACAGGGCTGTTGTTCCAGTAAGAGGCATTCTGTTCAGAAGTGGGTTGCCCTTGTGTCCACATGGGCAAAAGTGATCCCACTCACTCCTGGAATTTATAGAAATCTTAGACAGGAAAAACCATAATCTGTCTCTCCAGGGAATTCTGACCATTTAACCTGGAAGGCAACAACGGGATCCTTTCAGTTCCCAATTCTCTAGGCATTCTTGCTTTCAAGAGCTACTAAAGTGGGTGGTCAGGGTCTGGGGAGCCAAGTGATGTCACCGCCTGAGGTCTGGGCAATGCCTACATCTATGTGGGAACAGGAAAGGAAGCGCAGTGCCCGAACTTGATCCCAAAATCACTTACAGTAATTATCAATCTAGTCTTTGAAGGCATTTGATGAGTATCAGAAAATGAACACATGATCCATAGCCTCTCCCCTGGCCGCAAATGTTAAGTTATAAAGGGAATTTTATTTTCCCACAACTTATTCCTTGAATCTGTAAGCATATCTAAAACCTGCACACCTTTATTCTTTTTCATATAGATGGGTGGTAGAATAATACTTTATACTTTATTTGATTAGTATTTTGTAGAGATCCTTTCACATTATAGCAGGTATTTGTTAGGCAAATAAATTGGCTGTTTCTGTCTAGACTTACATTTCCAAGTAATTTCCTCTACTCTGCTCTATTACCAAACCGTTTCTATCTGAACTTGTAGATGTCAGAAACCATGAGATGTCCAGGGCAATGATAGTCATTTCTTCACGTCCTGTGCCGAGGAGACTTCTACTTTACCTCAGCTCACAAAGACTCTTCATTTCTCTCTGCCAGGGAGGACATTCCTGCCTCCAGAGTACCCTTTAAGATGCGGGAAACAATTAGGGTCTTGAGAGATGGTGTGTAAAACTGCTCAAACTTTGGTCAGAGGTATCGATGTGTCATAGAAATGCCAGCAGCAGTTTGGACTTGATCTGTTCCATGGCTAGCCCCTCATTAATAATTCAGAAAGGTCAGGGTTATATTCAAAGTCTCAGAGGAGATACCACATACAGCTACCTCCTTTGAGGGCCACTGATATGTTTTGTAAAGATCCTTGCCATGGGGACCGATGATGGTAGAAACTTCATGGTAGAAAGAGAGCTAATACTGGAAATTTGATCTCTAACTGCTGCACACAGGCTTAGGCACACATATCACAAACACACACCACATAAATAGATAAGTGTAAAAACCACTGTGGGTACATGTCACCATCAACATGGTCATGACCACTGCCAGCACCAGGAAGATGCAGAGGCTCAGAGAAGCTAAGCAATGCTCAAAGCAGGGGATGAAGCTGGTGTTGGGTAGGTGAGGGTCGTATCTGCTGTCTCACTTTCCATTTTGATAATCTTTACACCCAGTTAATCTTTGTACCCAGATATTCTTTCACCCAGATAATCTTTTCACCCAATTTCACCCTTCATGCAGGTGACTCCGAGATAAGACAGACGGCAGTTCTTAAACACCTCTGACTAGTTTCTTCTGGTGTCACGCTATCTAAAGCTACAACAGGAAGGGACTTTGTGACAAGGTAACAATGGTTGGCAACAGGACAGATGGTGGCCCATGTCAGTGTGATTCATTCTGCTGTTCCTTATCCAATCTGCCTACAACAGGAGGTAAGGGAAAAGCCACTGGTTTTAGTGAATTCAGAACCAGTCTCCACCGGACTAATGATTCTCCTGAGTGTGGAATCTACTGGGTCTGGAAATCAGAGTTTGGGGCAGATATTGGGCAGATATTCTATGCCCATCAGCCTGCAGTTAAGGAGCTGGTCCCAATGACCAGCTTCTGGGTTTGCACTTCTGGCCCGCTTCCCCTGCAGGTTCGGTGTGGTACCTTGTCTCAATGAGACCAGAAAGCAACCTGTGATCAAGATAAAAAAGCAGCAAGATCCCAGTCCATTGTTGCCCGACAGCTGGATTTCCTGTGACTGAAGACAGGAATATGGGAAGGAGAAATTATAAAGTCAACAGAGGGAAACACTAGCGTGTGACTCTGTGAGCTAGGAGAGGGAGAAGGATCACTTGAGTTTTTATAAATAATTTCAAAAGCAAAAGACACAAAGCAAACTATGAGTGGATATGATAGAGCTGAGGGTTTCTGTTCAGCAAAGGAAATGTGAGAAATATTTTAGTATTGGGCTCTCTGGAAGCAAATACGTGTAATATCTAAAAGTGCCATAGAATTAATACTTGTTTCTTGAAAGACAATCTTCAAACCAATAAAACAAAAAAATGATGATGGACTATTGGCAAAGATAAGAACGCATGACTTAATCAGACATGGGGCCACAGGAAGGGAGTCTCCGCTCATTGATGAGCAGATGAATGCAGATCAGATTAATGAGACTATAGGATAGCTTCACTTTATAGTCAGTTGGCTAGCAGAAATTGGAATACCGGGCAATGTCAAGTAGTGGGGAACGTGGGGATGATGGAGAGCATTGTGGACGTAGTGACTGTGGGGGCAGAGGTAATGCTTAAACTAGCTAATTCTTGTAATGGAGAGAACTGCTTTGGGGTGTTCCTTAGCCACCAGTCACTCTAATTACCACAGAGCGGCATCTTCACAGATATTTGCTGAGGGTTGTTGGGTGGAAAAGGAACTGTAAACAGAGGTGCCCCCCCGGGGGATCAGGCTGTAGGAAACAGTTGCAAAGACCCAGACAGAGCACGCGAGTCAAGGGAAGTAAGCAACTCATCAGGGAGAAAGGGGGATATGTTCAAACGTGGAGTCGAGTGAGAGAAGCAGGAACAGTGAGTTCTCCAGCACAACGTCACTTACCTACGTTAAATCAGGTAGACATCAGCACACTGTTAACCTTAGGCACACACAGGGCAGTGCACACAGGTGTCAGCATGTGCAGCAAAGAGAACAGAAGCGATTAGAGTAGTGAAGGAGTGAGCTAGTCTGTGGGTGGTGTAGTTTATCATTAGCCTGAACCTGAGCAGGGAATTGCATAAAATAAAGGCATCATGGTTTGTCTGCACAGGGACTTGAGGCACACCTCGGCCTCTCGGCCCTGCTTTCTAGGCCTCTGCTCCTTGTCCATCCAATGCTGGCACTCTTGAATTCACCCTGGACGATTTCCTTGGAGCTTCCTCAGCCCATGACGTCTTACAGAACTGCAATGACTCCTATGTGACACAAGGGGGCGCGCTCTGCACATAGATTTTTTTTTTTAAAAAATAATTCTGCCTGTTGCTCCAATTTGATAAATAAACCCAGTGTAGGACGATGCTCGCCTGCCACAAACCCACCCAACTCCTCACTCTTTAGTCTATTCTCTTCCTTCTCTACTGTGACAATACAAAATATGACGTTATTAGGAGTGGCAGGTTAGGACAAAGTCCTGATCCACATAAGTCCTTTCTTTTTTCTGAGTGGACCGATCTTCTTATGATTCCATTTAAATGCGCCATGTCATCCTTCCTCTTGCTTTTCCTAGGTTATGCCCACTCCTGCATTCCTTCACCACCCCCAGCTCCATCTCACCTCACCCTGCTTTCTTCATACAGGTCTGCCTGTATTTCTGCCGTGTCTCCTATCTCTCCAGTTGAAGACATTCGCTGTGGGGAGCTTATGAGTCTATTCAATAGCATTTACTAGGAAGGCATGTTTTACACTAGTGTGTGTCAGGGAGGTGTATTTGAACTTGATAGAAGGGCATGACCAAACACTCCATTAGTGTTCATGATGTGGGGGGAGAGAGAGCTACCTCCTCACGTGGTGAGCCCCCCACCCCTTTCCCAGAAGCACACAAGACTGGATATCACAATGCATGAGAGTTGGGAGGGTTGGTCATGTTAATGGCATTTCAGGCTGTTCCCAGCTATTGATTTGCTTTTCATTCATGCATATTCAACTTCTGGCCTCCAATATAAATTTTTCAGATAAATTAAAGTTCTTAAGAAAAGTATGTGTCTGTGTGTTTGCGCGCGTGCATGCTCGCACATGGGAGTAGGGGTGGGGGAGGACGCTACCTGATGACTCTAAATGCCCCCTGGGTAAGGAGAAGCTGAATGCCTCAAAGGGCATGATGGGATGTGAAGTGTGACAGTAGTGTCTCAGGCATCTGCCTTGTTTCTTCCCTGAATATGCTGCCCAGGGACACACAGGGCAGACCACAGCTATACGTCCTGTGACCCGTTGCCTGGGTGACAAGGAGGCCAGTTCACCCCCAATCCCCAAGGCCCTGTCCTCCTGCGTGCTATGCTTCTGTTCTGTGGCAATGCTGGAGCCAAGGGCAGGTTGGGAGCCTCTGAGAACAGGGACCCCTCATCATGTCTCCCTTATCAGGAATGCCTTTTGAACTGGAGCCACCGCAGCCGTCGGTCCTCGTGGACTTAACTCACCACGAAGAGCATTCCATGAAAGAGGTGCAGGTTATCAGCTAACATGAGCAGGTTTCAGAGGAAAGCCGAGCAAACCCCTAAGGGCCTGTGACCAGGGCTCCCCACACCAGCCTGCCATAGCCTCCAGCCCCAGGGCCCCTGCCGGACATACTTGGTCAGGCAAGTAAACCTTGGGTTGAACCAACAAAATCAGGACAGGTCAGGGCACAGCCCCTCAATGCTGCTGGGTGCACTACCTCCATGTCCAGTCTTGTTAAAATCCAGGCTCACTAGGGTTTGTCTGGAACGGGGCACGTCCTGGAAATATTCACTCCAACAAGCTCCTAAGTAGCCCCAGTGTGACTGACTGTGGGCCATGCTTAGTATGAAGGCCTAGGTCAGAGGATGAAGCAGAATAGTAGTGATTATGGACTCAGTGGACTCATAAAATGCCCATTTCCATGTTCTTTATGGAATGTTTTTCCCCTGAAGTTGCTTTTGTCTCATCTGTGGAACATTTTAGGTATGTTCCTAACTGAGACCAAGAGGTTGGTTAGAAGGTTACCCACGGGCCTGGGTTCCATAGTCACTCTGTTTCCTTCGAGTCCTTCCCTGCCCTGCACGCAGCAGCATGCTGAGTGTGCAACTCCTCCCATCGCTTTAAGCCGCGGAGGAGCATGGGAGCACCTTGCAGGCAGAGAGACTGCATAACTGCTCATGTGGCAGCAGAGGACCAGGATGGCATTACTGCTCCAGTCACCTGAATAGCTTGCAGGTGTTCGCCATCCTTTCTCTGTTCATCCTTCGAGGGATGCGAGGCTCTCTTCAGGGAGCTGGAGGTCTGGTACGGAATGGCTGGTCCTGGACCACACAGTCTAGTGGGGTGGATAGAATGAACGAAGGCAGCGTGGGTGCAGAGTGATTCAGGGAAGAGGGTCATAGGACATGGGCTAGCATTAGGTTGTGACACCATATTCAAAATCACACAGCAGAAGGAGGCTTTAAAATGGAAGAGACCTGAAGCACAGATGCTAAATGCAGCTGGAGGCTATAAGCGCCTCTCCCCTTCCCCCCCCCCCCCGCCTGGGTTCAGGACTTTGGCGGTTCAGGTTCCTCTGGCATCCCTGATGGTAGAGAGAGAATGTCCTACAGAGAGAAGGCAGTTGTGCTGATCTGGGTTCTGATGCAGGGACCCTGGTGACCTGACCTTCTGAGCTTTACCTCCAGGACAGATTTCCTCAGAGACGTCCTGGTGGCAGCTGATGAGGAAGCCTCAGATTCTCATTACCTGTCTCTCTCATCATGCTGCATCTCCAACAGATAGCAGGTTATATAGCTTAGAAATGGGGTCCTGTGTGCTCTGTACCCATGGTATGAGTGATTTTTGTGTAGCTGTGACTAAGGCATCCAACAGAACAACTTAAAAGGAGGAATTTTAACTGTGGATCTTGGTTTCAGAGGTGTCAGTCTGTCACCGAGGCAATGGCTGATGAGGCAGAATGGTTCACACAGTGACAGCCAGGGAGACAGAAAAGTGAACACATAAAGAAGTCCCAGGGCAAGACGCAGTGCCCCAGGTCATAGCATCCTCTGGCACTGGTGATCTGCTTTCTCTAGCTGTGCCCTGCCTTCTTGCTTCCCCGCTCCTGATCATGCAGAGCAATGGGCGAGAGGATCCTGAAAAGCCCACAGGGACTTTCCACAGAAAAGGGCTTTGAAGTCCGAGGCAAATTCTATGTCCAGGAAAGTCACAGGCCGACACTACTATCCACGGCCCATCCTGCCTGCACAGACACATCATGTCATAACACATGACACCACATGCCATTCACACTACACAGACACCATAAACATTCTTCACTCCAAACACAATGCACATATCACACTACCTAGTGAGTCCCAAGTCAGTATGAGTGTAAGTTTCCATTGCTTCTACTCCAATGCTAGCAATTAACCCAAAAAGTAAGCCTAGCATAGCCCAAAAGTCACACCTGTGCTCCTTTCCCATGGGACTGTCTTTCCTGTGAGCCAAAGAGGTAGGCCCTCTTGTCTCCACGTGACTAGTTGTGGAGAAACCATAGCCTGGAGGGTTGTATATCTCAGCAACCCTGGAATACGTTGTGTTTTTGCACCTAGCAGTCAAGAGGGGTCTGCCAATCATTGCTAGAATGAGTAGCATGTGATCTGGAGACCGAGTGTATCTATGATTAGGGGGCACAAGATAAGTCCCCAGCTAGGAGAACAGATGACCAGCTGCAATGGCAGACCCCTGAGGCCCTGCCCACATAGTCTCTACATAAGAGAGAAGTGACTACCCCCACCCCCATGGAAGGTGTTTACTTTAGAGGAGGAATGATTACTGTAGAAGCCACCCCTACCTTGGATGATTTCTTCTTTGAGTTCTTATCATGTAAAGACCTCATTTGGAGAACTAATCTAACACAGTTTTGAGATATCTTTCCCATTGTTGTCTGGGACTGCTATTTTAATCTTTTGTTACTAATTAACTTGGTGCCTGTTCCCAACTTGTCTCCCTAACAAGATAGCAAATACTTCCAGAGAGGGCCCTGTCGGGTCTGTGTTTAACTGGCAGAGACCAGAATGTAAACTGCAAATCTAGCCTTGCAGCCCAGGGTAGGGCTTATTCTTATTTACAGACAAGAGTCGTTCCTGGAGAGGAGGAGTAGGTGGTAGCGACCCACACCAATGTGTGGCAGAGCCTGGAGGGTCAGGGCAGTCCTTGAGACCCCCTGCCAGGTCTTGGCATTCTGCCTTGTGCTCACTCTGAGCTCAATAAACACCATTTATTCTTGTCATTCTCAGCCATCAATGTTTTAAGATGTAGAATTAAAATTTGATGAAGGCCAATTTTCAAATTTCAGGTTTAGTCCCTGTAAAATGATCTTAGCTCCAGCTGAGATTTAGCAGCAATAGGGAAAAATTCGTATCAGGAAGGCAAATATTGACCCAGGCTCATCCTGAGGGGCTGAGTCAGAAACTCAAGCCCCTGGTCCTCAGAATGAAAGGAGGGCCTTTAGACTCTGCTAATGGCTTGCCCCCGAAGGTACTTAGCAACAAATCACCAAGGCATTTCAGAAGCCGACGTCAGGGGCTGACACTAGCCTGGGGGCGGCCTTGGTTCTCTTTAGCCTCACGGGGTTGCCACATCCTTCGTGGTTTTGTTACTATAACTCCCATTCTTCCCACTTAAAATGGTGTCACTTCCTTTACTTATGTTTTTTGGTAGTGCTGGCTATGGAACTCAGTGTTTTGTGTGTAAGTGAACACCGCCTTGAACTGTGACCCAGTCTTCCATTTTTTATTATTAAGATTTATTTATTATGTGCAGTATCCAGCCTGAATATATGCCTACATGCCAGAAGAGGGCACCAGATCTCATTACAGATGGTTGTGAGCCTCCATGTGATTGCTGGGAATTGAACTCAGGACCTCTGGAAGAGCAGCCAGTGCTCTTAACCTCTGAGCCATCTCTCCAGCGCCCCTCCCCCGGCCTTCCATTGTAACACCACAGCTCACCACTGTTCAAAGCACACACTCCTGCACAAATGGATAAGAACCATGATGTGAGAACACAAAGGAGGCCTGGTGGTTCTTTCTGAAGTGGAAATCTGAGTCCACTACCTGCAAAATGAGGCCAGATCACATGCCATGCTATTCAAGGATTGGGATATCTCGTCCCTCTCCACTTTTCCAAGTTCATCACCTTCATGTTCCCTCTATGGAAGATCCAACTGAAGAGACTTGTTGGTCAGTAGTGATGTCTGCCCCTCCTGAAGATCTACATTCACCTCTTCGTTGATGGACACAACCACATGTGTTTCATAAGCACACATTATGTGCCAGGCATCGTGTTACATGGGATGCAAATATGGAATAGACATGGACCAGAGATAATGCCTCTGTCCCCCATTCCCACCCTCCTTCCACCCTTCCCCCCACCAGAAGCTTGCCACCTCTTGCAGAAACTGCTTGCCCTGCCACACACAGATGTTATGTATTTGGAGACCAAAGACAGTGCTCTCTTCTTCATGGTCCCCCAGTGCCTGACATACAGAACACACACTTACTGTGTTGTGGCAATGTGGAAGAGTTTTGCTATCTTTGGGGGGATAAACTGATCTTAGCAATCAGCAAGTGATTCGGCACTGCAGCCCCTTTAACACCATTCCCATGCTCCTGTAATAAGGCTCTAAGGCATGCATTACTGATGAGGAAAGAGCAATGTGTAAGAGATTAAGTGAATACAGAGAGAGTCGCAGGTTCGAAGGAACTCACAAGATAGATCAGCGAACCTGGCCAAGACAAAGACTTCAGAAGGTATTGAAGGCTGGGAGGGAAAGCAGCAGAGGGAATTCTTGGTCCTAGTTACACTCTACCTGATAAGGAATTATAAAAGAAGGAACGACCCGGGAGATCATGTGTAAGTTCAATTTGCAATAAGCATGGTACCTTTGGAAGCTAGGTTTGCATTTTAGTTGATCGTCAGTTCATCTACCATCTAACCTAGCTCCTTCTTGCTGGCATTGGAATCCTTTGTTTCTTTATCCAGCCTATAGAGACGCCGACGATCCTCTTGTACATTTGGGAAGCTAGTGTGAATGCCAGAGAAAGACTTTTTAATAATGCGTTTCAAATATGCAGATCCAAAGGTGATAATTCAAGTGCCCCGCTATGATTCTTCAAACACCTACTCCACCTGCCTCGCTCTTATAGCTTCTGAGAACATGTTTTCATTTTCTAAATCTGGAGTTAGCAGAGAGTCCCTGAAAAGGGAGAATGCAGTCTAACAATGCTCTCAATTTAAGGTATAATTACCCCCTCCCTGTTTTGAAAGCCCCACATAGAATGTGATGTGAGGTTTGTATTTTTTTTTAATCCTTGCAAGGGATACCAACTTTTCATGTCTTTCATTTCCTTGCTCTGTGTTTCACACAATTTGGAGAATAATATAAATAATAAAGGAAATACTGGCATTTCTTTGTAGCCTGCAATAAAAAGTCAATTTACTGCTTGATAAATGTCTCTCTCTTTTCCCCAAACTTCTTCCTGAAGCTGAAAATGCTGTTTGAATAAGTAAAATAATTGATTGAATGCATTCAAGCTGTGTGATGTGATGGTTTGATAGATGTAGACTTGTATAATTATCACCACAGTTGAGTTGATGAACAGAGGCACCATTTCCCATGGCGGTCTGCAGAGCCGCAGAAGGACTTCAGTCTGCAGCTGCAAGTCTGGGTTCCTGGACCAGTATCCCTCTCCTAAAGCACCTCTGTGTCTGCTTTTCTAGGCCCACCTTCTGGATGTCACCCTCTCTGTCTCTGTTTCTCTCTTTCTCTTGGTCTGTCTCTGTCTCTGTGTCTGTGTCTCTTTCTGTCTCTCTATCTTTGTCACTCTGTGTTTCTGTGTCTCTCTCTGTTTCTCTCTTGCTTGCTCTTTCTCATATAAAGGCCAGTGGTTTGCACTGCAGGAGCTGTCTACCAAGTTGTTGGAGATAGGAACTTTCATTGGTTTGGGGCTCCTTTCTACGAGGACTGGCCAGCGAGTCCCAGGGATGCTCCTGTATTCAACTACCCAGCTTTGGAATTATAAGCACATACCCAATACTCATCACTTTTTTTTTTAAAAAAATGTGAATTCGAGAGATCAAATTCAGACCCTCACACTTACAAGACTAACACTTTACTGATGGTGCCATGTCCATGAGCCCTTTGACATTTTTCGTGTGTCTGACAGGTTATGGTCATGTACAGGTTCCTCTTTGGTGGTTTATTGCACTGAGTCCAATGTCCTCCTGTCTACAGACACTGTCCCAGAGGACAACATTGCCTTCCTTCCATAGAGCTTATTCTCAAATCAAATAGCTCCCGCGTGCTTTATTTACCACCAAATAAAGGATATATTTGAATTTGCCTCAGATGAGATTGCTCATGGTGTCAGATATCAAAACTTACAACTCCGAGAGGCACCTTTCAGGGCATTGCAAACTTAAAATTTAACAATGGACTTAAGACCCATAGAGCTTAAGTGATAGAACTTGGCTGATGGTAACACTGTTGGCTGGTAGAAAATAAGACTGGCTGGTACACACACAAACATACATGCATGTACATACATACACACACAAACACACACAGACACACACACAAAGACACACACAGACACACATACACATACACACAATTGAAAAGAGCAGAGAAAAGTTAGCTGCTCACTATAGGCAGGGATCTGAGAGGTACCCATAACCCTGTCTCTCTGGAGAGCTAGAGATTCCTATAGTGCTGGGGCACATCAGAAAGTGCCAGGATCCATCCCTGATTGTGGAGAGCACAGACTTTGGACTCACAGTTCTGTCTTCGCTTCTGACTAAGTTCCTTCAGCAAATTACCTAATGGCTGTGGGCTATGACTTGCTCTTCCATACAATGGTCAAGACGCAGTGACTGTAACCCTTGTCCAGACATTGACTGACACATGCCTGACTTTGAAAGGGTGAGATCACAGGGAGTAATGGTTCCAGTGGACACTTTCCTCAGTCCCCTCTCAGGCCTCTGCCCTGGCTCACACAAGTTAAAGTTGCAATATTTGTCCCAGGGGGATATAGTGTATGCAGTATGTCTCTGTGTAAGTGAGCATTGCAAAAGTCCATGCACACCGCCAGTCATGCAGAATGCAGAGTGGAACCCTGGTGCTTGGCTCTCCTACTCCCTGTCTTATTCCCAAGGTTCTCTCTGTAAAATTGGAGCTTTCCATTTTTTGGCTAGGCTGGTGGCCAGCAAGCCCCAACAATCTGCTGTTTCTTGCCTCCAAAGTGCTGGATTCCCTCCTGACATGCACTTCTTGCATCTGGCCATCTTGATAAAAGGGAAGCAAAAACATACAGTGTCTCAGTTTAACTCATGGAATCGGTTGACTATGTATCTCAGATAATGAATTCCTACAATTGGATTGCAAAGGAGAACAGCATAAAATAATGACATGAGATGCATTTCTGGCAAATACCTGCCACATTGTTGGTCCACATCATCAAGCCTGAGTGTCCAGATGCTCAGGCCATCATCTGAATGAGGGGTGGGAATGGCAATGCTTGTACAGAGGGCTCATGAATAATCGAGTTCACATGCGCAAACATACGAAGAAAGAACACTATAATTTCACCACAGAAAAAAATCTCAATCCAAATATGTGATAAAATTTCTTTCTGATCTTGGTATATTGGCCCCTGCTTGGAACCCAAACCCTCATAGAAGCAGAAGCTGAACGATTTCCATGAGTTTAAGGACAGCCAAGGTGACACAGGAAGTTCAAGGCTATCTTGAACTATATAGTGAGATTTTTGTCTCTAGATGGAAGGATACAGGAAGAAATGAATACTTAAATCAGTAGAATGAGAACATTAAAAGAAAAAATATGCATTTAATCCCAGCACTTGGGAGGCAGAGGCAGGTGGATTTATGTGAGTTCTAGGCCAGCCTGGTCTACAGAGTGAGTTCCAGGCTCCAGAGCTGCAAAGAGAAACCCTGTCTCAAAATACCAAAAGAAAAAGAAGAAGAAAAAAGATACAATCTCCCAACTTTCCCACAGGATGGCTAACTCAAAGTTAAGATTTTTGGGGGGTAACACTATTTATCCATACAGAGTGTCAATGTACCACAACATAATGGATGCTTTGACCTAGGATATAGGATTGACAGACATAAGCCAATTATATTTTGAAGGACAAGTGCCAAAATGAAATTTAAAAAGTGGATCATGAGCCATGCTTTCTGATCACAGCGAAGAGAAGCAACTGCTGTTGAGATCATTACTGCTCTCTGACAAGTGCAGACATACTGATGGCATCTGGGAATATGTCAAACACACATATGTTATGCTAGAAGAGGGGTTCTGTTGCACCTGGAGCACTGAAAAGACTTTAACAACAGTATTATCACCTCCCTGGGCAATTACTTTGAAGGGAAGTTGACTTACCTAGATAGATGCTATTTTTATGACTGTATTTTCCTATGCTCCTTATTAATTATAAATCTCTTCAGGGCTAAGCATTAATTCCATTAATTAATGAATGCATATATTTGTTTGGAGAGATTTACTGAGTATCTACAAGCAATGGCAGCATTCTCTGTGCTAAAGGGAAAACAAAGACTCCTGACAAGATGTTTGCTCTCAGAGGGCACATAATCTAGTTGTTGTGGGAGTCACACCGCTGAATTCATTATGGAATGAGGGAGAATGTGATTAAGGGTCTAATGAATGACAGACAATATCTACTGGTAGGACTTATGAAAATTGGGACCCATTTGCAGGTCAAACTATCAGAGAAGAGGGACTGCAGTCATCCCCTTAAAATAAACACAAAAACAATAAACAGCCAAAAATAGTGGCTGTTGGTTGAAGGTGGGGAAGGACATTGAAGCAGGAGGATTTGTAGCTGACACCTGCTGCTACAGTTTGAGTCTGAAATGTCCCCAAATGCATGATGTGTAACGGGTTGGTCCCCAGGGCGGTATAACTGAAGTGAGATAACTGGTCTTAAGAGGCGAGATCTAGTGAAAAGTGGTCCAGTCATATGAGAGATGCCTCTGAAAAGGATTTGGGATGGGCTATTGAGACCCTGGATCTTCCTCTTTCTCTCTCTGTCTCCTACCCTATGAGGCTTTGATATATACTTGCACCATGATGCACTGCCTTGGATCCAAGTTGATGGGGACAATCTGTCAAAATCATGACTCAAAATATGACCCTTTCCCTCAGAAAGTCATCATCTCAGGGATTTCATATAACAGAAAGCACAATTATATATCTTCTTTCCATGGTGTAACAATATTTACTGAACATACATTTACTAAACAAGTATTTGCTGAGCATGCAACATGAACCTGACACTGTCCTAGAGGGAAGGAACAAAATGATGAGGAAAATTTGACAAGATCCTTGTCGTTAAGGGCCTTGCTTTCTATTAGGAGACACAATAATTACTGAAAAGCAACAAAACCAACCAACCAAACAAAACCCAAACCAACTAAGTGAACAGGGTGTGCCCTCCTTTGCCAAAGTTTTATTAGGATCCCTGGGAACTCTTTTCAATGAGTTTGGACAGACTTTAGGAGAGAGTCGCATGAAACCAGTGTGCTGTAACTCATCCCTCACACCCTTCATGTTCTCTCAAGCGGCTTCCTCTCCATCTTGCGATCTAACCAGATCTCCTGGGAAATGTCTCATGTGTTGCCTTTTCCTGCATGCTGCTTGTCTCTGTGAGACATAGCTCAGCCTCGCTTTCCACGTACAACACTTCTCCTTTTCCCTCAGTACAATGGACTTATGTGAGGGCGCCCTTGCCCTTTCGCGGCTGTCTGCTTCCATATTCTTTCTTTAACACCTTCCAAACAGTGGTGGGTGATGACGCTGCTGTGTGGCAGAGATCTTTCCGGCCTTGGTACTGCTGTCAAAGAGGAACAAGAAGAATTCCCAGAGGAAATGACAATTTAACTGCAATTCAGTGAGAAGTCTCACCTGACTTGAGAAAAGACAGAGGAAGGAGTCCCCTGAAGGCCAAAGATGCAGAATATGCAAATATCTTGCTTGAAAAGTCTGAGATAAAGAAGGGAGGTTTAGTGTTGTCCACTGCAAGGGAAGGAACTCGAAGTTATTCATGAGTTGGTACTTTACTATGATCTAGCTCAACAATAAGAACAAATAAGAACTCAACGTCTCTCTCTTCAGTCCAGTTCCTCTTGTCTCTGACTGTTCTGTGCTTCCTGTGCCCAAAGGCAGAACTTGACTGTCACTCCAGGCTTTTTATTTTCTCTTCAAATCTAGCTGACCCATAGGCCCATGATTTCTGTCTCATTACCGTGCATAGAGTCACTTTTGTCTCTGGTTTCCCTGTATTGACTGATGGTAATTTGCATGGATTAAGATTCTTCTAGGACACTCTTGTCTTCTTACTCCATATTATAAAAAAATACCCAAGCCTGCCCTCACACAGAGCATCTTCCTGAATGAGTCAGAAACCTCCCTCTCCTTGCACAGCTGGCAAGTCCTTTGTCTCTTCTCTTCCTTTCTATATTTCCCTAATGGGACGCACAACACAATCATTCGTGTTTTGTGACGTCCACCTTCCCTGATGGACTCTAATAAGACTAAGGATGGGAGTTTAATTCTGCTATCTTTATACACTCAGCTCAACAGTAGTGTTAGCGAACAATCCCTGGCCCATTTAACCAGGTAATAATCCTTTCCTTTCTGGGACAAATTCCCAGGACACAGTTATAGGTCTCAGTACAGAACACATGGCTGCCACCCTAGCTACAGCTAATTGGTACTGTGGCCTGAATATGCTAGCATTTCAGCCTTGGGACGAAAGTGCTGGTGGGATAATGTTAGAAGGTAGGGGGCTCTATGAAATGATTGAGTCGTGAGGGCGGGACCCTAGAGAAAAGGGCTGCTGACCCTGTGAAAGCTATCAGTTTCCTCTTCCCTGTGAGAACACAGCTTTCCTTCCCTCTGGGGGTCACAGCATCCCTCTCTAGATGCCAATGTGCCAGCACAGAGACTGTGCGTTCCAGAACGAATTTCTGTTTTCAGCTAGTTAGTCAGTCTGTTTGTTTTTTAAGTAAGTGACCTCATCTGTAGTATTTTGTTTTAATTACGTAGAACGTGAGGGTTAATTTTCATTGTCAGTGTGACTGAGTTTAGCATCACCTAGGAGACACGCCTTTGGGAAATGGCTGTGAGGAACTTTCAGAGTGGTTGAACTGGAGGGAAGACTCACCCTGAAGGTGAGTGGTGCCATCTTACCGTATCACAAAAAGAAAAGCAGAAAGGAAAAGGCCAAACAACAGCATCAGTTGCTCTCTGCTTTCTGACTGTGACTACAATGCCGACAGTGCTCCCCGATCCCATCCCTCCTCTACAGCTATGGATGATGCTGTGAAACTGTGCTCTGGAACACAGCTCCCTTCCCTTCCTTAAGCTGATTTTGTCAGGTACAGTGACACAACAATGAGACAACTAAGTAATGCGCAGATTAAGACAGACATCCGAAGAAGCGCTGCTGCGCTGAGGACCTACACATAGGAACCGAGCCTAGAGCCGTGGTGACCAGAAGCTGGTGGTTTGGCAGTACCTGCTAGAACAAACTAGACTGCTATGAATGAGGCATCAACGGAAACTCCAAGTGCAAAGAAAAGGAGATCTGCCCAGATCTGGAGAGATGATCTAACTTCACAGAACTAAGGAAAACACCACCGTTTGACGACATCCTGGGTAGAATCAAAAGACAACATGCTAGACTCAACAGGGAAGCCCATCTCTGCTGCAAATGGCAATGAACTTGGTTAAAATATGTCAGGATTCTTTTACTTTCCAAAGGCAGAATTTAAAGTCAGGAACTGGGATATTCTGTGAAGAAATATCTAAGCAAGTGTACAAATTTGGGCATGGCTTCTCTTCATACTTAAAGCAAAATTAAAGAAGAGTAAAATAAGTTAAAAACAGACATTATTGTTGAAAGGGAAGAAGTTCCTAAAAGTTGGGGAAATTTTCAACACGGTAGGATGTATGTGGGGGAAATGTATGCTGAATAGAGGCTGTGAATTTTAGAGAGTTGGGGGGGGTTGTGGGAAAGGTTGGAGGGGCAGGGGAAGGAGGGAAAATGATGCAAATATATTTTAACTTCAAAAATATTTTAAGGGATTGGTGTAGGAGGTGCTTCTTCATTTGTATTGCTTTCATTGGTTGAATAAAGAAAACTGCCTTGGCCTTTTGATAGGGCAGAAATCAGGTAGGCGGAGTAGACAGGATGGAATGCTGGGAGGAAGGGAAGTATGGCAGAAGCCATGCTTCTCCGACCCAAGATGGACACTAGTTAGACTCATGCCAGTAAGCCACATCCTCATGGTGAATACAGATTATTAGAAATGGGCTGACTCAAGATATAAGAGTTGGCCAAGAAGAGACTAGAACTAATGGGCCAGAAAGTAATTAAATCAATACAGTTTCTGTGTGATTATTTCCGCGGCCGGGAGCAGGATGGAAGGACGCAGCCCGTGGGCCTCTTACTACAATTTGGTGCCCAACGTGGGGCTAAATCCACTTAAAAACCTGAGAGGACTTAAAAAGGAGAGAGAGTTTAACACAGCTTTTTTGCTGTTTTCTGGGGCATGCTACAAATAGATTTCCTGGCTCAACAATAGCAACAAAAAAAAAAAAGCTACACCATTTTAAAGCAAGACTTCCTGGGCCCTGCCGCCAATGCAACCTCCGGCTATGGAGCATTTGTGGGCCCGGATGTTTGTGTGCCTGCTTGGGATTGGAAAAAAAGTACTCTGAGACCATGCCTTTGACTCAGCTCTTCCTGCCTGGACAGATGACGGGATCAGGCTTAGGTAGGCAGGAGAGCATGGCGGATTTCTACAGCCATACACAGAGATGTTTCCAGGCTGCACAATGCTCTACTTGACACATTCGGCTGTAACTCAGTTAAAAAGCTCATTCTCCGGGTTGGAGTGCTGAGCGTGGCTCCTACCTGGAAGGGGACATTGTGTGCCAAGGCTCAGAGACACAAGTGACTCAGAGACACAGGAACCTGTACTAGTGATACAATACACACGGCTCAGAGACGCAAATGGTTCTTCCATGTTGGACTAGCCTGCGCAGACAGCCTAGCTGGGGGACGGGGAGAGTGGGGGGTGGTTCTAAAACCAAACGTTGAGGCGCCAGATAAAGCCGCAAAACAATCCCACACCAGTTTGGATTAAAAGGGGTTATTTATTGGAGGGGGAAAAACTTACAGAACACCGTCCTACAGCACAGTCCTCTGGTCGCAAACAGGAAACAGAGAGTCTAGCAGTCTGAACGGGAGCCGGAAGCCGCTTTTTAAAATGAAAAAGACCACGCCCCAGTGGGCTGGTATCTTAAAGGCTATTGGCTGAAGGAGCAGAAAGAACTCCCGCAGCAAGAGATATGTGCTGGGGAAATGCGGCCAACTACCATTTGAGCCTCCGGGGAGTATTTCAGATTAGAAACCACAAAAAAATAGGCTAGGGAGGGTAGGTTACATCTTACTAAATGCAACGACCCAAGACACCAGAGCAACTATCAGGGAACCCACATCTGTCTGTGTCAAAATCCAGGGACAAGTAAGTGACAGGCCACTCTTAAATGCAGTTTTTAAAAGAGCAGCCTCATTCTAAAAGAGGGATCCCCACTCCTACCCTGGTCACATTGCAGATTATTATAAAGGACCCGTATCACCAAGGTAGGGAATCTGCACTCATTTCTTTCACTGTGGTTTACATTTCCCTTTTTAAACTGGAATCATCCAAGTCCTTGAATGTGGTTTTGAAAGGAGGAACACTAAGGCATAAGTCATCTCTACATTAACTTCAATCAGCTCAGTTTGCTTTAAACAGCTCTCATTTTCACCCACTCAATAGAAATATATTTCCTCCAGCATCAGAACAGGTGCATGGATGAACATGAAAGACAACTGTGCTGTCCAGGTAATCCTTCCTTCTGCTAATTGTGACCTAGGCAGTTAGAGGCAGGGTCTCCAATACGTCTAAATAGCACCCTTGTTGAAACACCATCATGCTGCAATCTGGACCTGGGTTGATCTATTTCTTTAAAAACTGTATAAGCAGAGCTATAATTACCCACCTGCACTGGGTGATGTGAGAATAGCTATTAATTGCCTTGGCTGTGAGGCATTCAGATCAAAGCTTCTTTAAATGGAAAAGTGGTACTGAGTCGAGAAAGTGAGTCACAGAAAATCGCTTGGCTAACGTGAGGTCACTTAAAGGATAAATTTACCATACAAGGTTTAGGACTCCAGAGAACTTGATAGTAAGATCCAGAGTGCTGGTGCTCAGGTGTGATTGTCAAGCCTGTAGCCTATGACAGTTGCCTTGAAGAGCTGCAGTATCTGCTGGCCATTGCTCTCTGCATCCCTTGCAGTACCTCCATCTCAATGACCTCCCACAGACAGCATAAAACATTTTCGATGTGTGTGTTTTGTTGCTCTTGTTTGCCTTTGTTTTGTTTTGTTTCTTTTACCAATGGAAGCTGCTCGGGGACTTTTCAAGTGGTTTATCTTGCAGGTAGGTTAGGGCCTGCTACTTCTGCCTTAATGTAAGAGTCTGGATGAATGCTCAAATCAACAGAACTAAGTGCAAGTCCTTGTTTATCCTAATAGCAACTCATTAGGGAAGCAATGTCTGGAATCAACTATACGTGTACACATCCACACACCTGCCTCAGCATTCTCTTGAGATGCTGGATAGTAGGTATCAACAGGAGCGTCTTGAAGCATGTATCCAACAGATGTTTGAACTTGGGAAGGAGCCGTCATGACAACGTGAATATACAGGCAGTAGCAGGATATAGCATTCAATTTGTATCCTAGCAATGCAGGGCATTCAAGTACCAGCACGAGTGAGCAAATATTGCTTTTTCTTCCTGCTATCTATAGCAAGTAAAGCTCAATTATGATGCACTGGAATTAACTTATCCTGTCATATAGGATAATTTCCCCAGGAGAAATCAACGGTGTCATTAGAAACTGAAGTTGGAGTGGATATGATTGTGTACAGGGGCAATGTTTGTATTGCTGTCCTGTTATCACGAGAGAATGTGGCAGTGGATCAACACACAGTGACTTTTGTATGCACTTTCTCATTTACTGAGTAAGACATTTTTACCTACATCTTCTAAGAAAGTAGTTTCCCTGGCCCAATACAGTGAGACTAGGGGGATTTTAACGTAATTGCTTGTTGCAGCTGTGTATATATTTCTGGCCAGATTAACCAGGATGAGACCTAGAAACTTGAAAAAGAGAAATAAAACCACCCCAGAATCTGTTTGTAAGGATTTCAGGAAAATCAGGGTGTTTAAATCATTACTTTGCAATATCCAATATTTAGATATTCAATTGTATCTTAAAATTGTTAAGTGTCTGAGAGAAATGGATCATACAAAATTCTAAACTAGAGCCACAAAACGTTGAAAAAATGTGAAAGGGAGAAACAGGAAAAGAGAAAAAGGGCAGCAAATGGAAAATAGTGAACACTAATTCAGTTATGTCTCCCATCTCTCTACATCCATGACCCAAGTATGCCAACTAGAAGGCAGGTTGTTAGAAAGGGTGGAGAAACATGAACTGAATTATGTTGTCTATGGAAACCTGTGCTATAACTATAAAGACTACAAAGATGATAGATGATGGTAGATGGTAGGTAGACAGACTAAAAATAAAAGGAGAGAGAAAGTATATGCCAGTCTTAACAAAAAGGAGATAATCAATGTATTAATTTCAGAGGAAGTAAAATTAGCAAGCATAATATAAAGTAATACAGGAGCTTGCAATATAGTTTAGTAGTTGTCTCTCCCAGAAGACCCAAGTTAACTTCCCAGTGCTCATACTGAGTAGCTTCCAACTGCCTATAACTCCAGATCCAGGGGATCTGACTTCTTCCTCTTGATCCTCAGGTATCTACCCTCAAGTGTATATACCTACACACAGACATACACATACATTTGCATAATTAAAAAAATAAATAAAAAGGTTAAGAGATAATTATGTCATCAAACGCTCTTACTATGTATTCAGTTAACACGAGAGTGGCAGCATATATGAGGCAAAAATTCATAGAACTTTGAGGAGATATTAAATGTCTCCGTTATTACAATGGGGAATTTCAGGACCCCTCCATCATAAATGGACAGATCCAAAAAGCAGAAAAACAATACAGACATAGTTTAATTCAACAGACCCAACAATCAAGTGAATATACTTGACACCTATAGAGTCACTTTATTCAAAAACAGAGGATTATGCATTCCTCTAAAGCTCACATGAAGCATTGACTAAGATGGACCACATCTAGCACAGAAAGAACCTTGGCAAATTGAAGAGGATGGAAATTGTGTTGTATCATCTACTCTCAGACTACAATGAATTAATCTCTATTAGTAATGGAAAGATGATGGATAATCTCAAGATACTTGTGGACTAAACACGCAACATGCTCTAAATAAAACATGGGTCAAAGAAGAACTCCCAGGAGTAGCTTAAACATATTTTGAACTAAGTAAAATAAGAAATGTAAGATGGAAAAATGTGAGATGTAGATAAAATGTGCCCAGAGGGAAATTTATAGTATTGTGCCACACATGTTATAAATAAAGAAGGATCAGCAACTTAAGTTTCCATCTTAAAAACCAGAAAATGAAGAGTAAATTAAATTTAAAGTAAGCAGAAGAAAGTAAGTAATACAATTTGAGCAGAAATCAATGAAATAGAAAACAGAGAAAATCAATGTGACTTTTAAAAGACTGATTCTTTCAGAATATCAATAAAACCAATAAACTTCTAGTCACACTGAAAAAAGAGAGTGGGAACACAAATCACTAACATCACAAATAAAGACAGAAGCATCAAGACAGACCCCACGGGTATTGAAATAATAAACAAATAAATATGAAAGCCCTCTGTTCACAAATTTGATACTTTAGGTGAAACAGATCACTTCACTGAAAGAAACATCTTCAAAAACTCATACAGGAAGAAGTAGACATTATGATTAAACCAAGGTCTGTTAAACAAATTGAATCAATAATTCAAGACTTCTCAAACCAGCAGCAACCAGAGACAGATGGTTTCACAAGCTAATTCTAACAACTATTTAGGAAGAAATCATATCAACTCTTTATAATATTTTTCAGAAGACATAAGTAGAGCAAATTCTTCCTACTAGCCCCGCAATTCTAGCATCATTCTAAGTTCGTTATGAGAAAAAAGTGCAGACCATACACCCTATGAACATAGAGACAAATCACCACAAAAGTTATGAAATTGAGTCCAACAACATACAAAGAGGATTGTATATCACTACTAAGTAAAAATTCATCTCAAGTATTTATTGTAACTCATAACATTATTACAGGTTAAAAGAGAAAATCATGTTATGATATCAACAAATGTAGAGTAAAGATCATACAAAATGCAACACTCATTACTGATGAAAATTCTCAGCAAATCGAGAGTAGAGGAGCTTTTGTAGCACAATAGAAAATGTCTATATAGCAAAACAAGACAAAATCCACAGATAACATCACATCTGAGGAGAAAAATCACATTTTTGACCAGGATCAGATATGAGGCAAAGATGCTTTTCCTGTGAATGCTTACCATTGTTTTTTTTAACACATTGTTCTAAGTTCTAAACAATGCAGTCATATTTTAGCAATGAACAAAATGCATGCATATTGGAAAAAAGGGTAAGTGCAGCTGTCTTTGTTTGAAAAATACCATGATGATCTACGTAAAAATTAGATATTAATTGTCCCCTCAACCAAAGAGTAAAACCAAGCAACTCTCAAAAAACAACCCTCAAGAAATTCTCCTGGAAGTGATATTAATCTACCTTCAATGCACAAATGTAATAAGGGAAAGTCAATCGTGTTTTTCCTATACATTAGTAATGAACAGGAAGAATCCAAAATTAAAGCACACCACCACTTATATTAATGGCTTCCAAAATGAAACAGGTACGGTAAATATGGTAATGGTTACAATATAGGAGGAAAAGTATGAACATGAGAACTACATGAATGGAAAGATGGGCCATGTTCATAGACAAACCCAGTGTCCTCAAAATATCAGTCCTTCCCAACCTCCTCTGTACGTCCAAAGCAATGCTCACAGAAATCTCAACAAGTTACTTTGTGGATGTTGAAAACTGACCTTAAAGTTTATATGGAGAGGAACAAGACTCAAGGTCACCATGACAGCCTGGAATTCTAGCCTTGGAAAGCAGAGGTAGGCATTCTACAGAGTAAGCTAGCCAGCAAGACTAACCACATCAGCAAGCTTTGAGCCTCAGTGAAGAGGGTGATGTGATGGAAGATGAGTCTTAACATGAGAGGCATGCTTCCAGGAGGAGAATCACATGCGCACACACACACATAATAAAAATTCATATACACAATCATGCACAACACACACAGGGGAGGGAGGGGGAGGAAAGAGAGAGAGAGAGAGAGAGAGAGAGAGAGAGAGAGAGAAATAGAAAAAGAAAAATGTTTGCCAGAAAGCTACAATTATCAACACCATGGTACTGGCAAAAGATCAGATGTAGACCAATGATGAAAAAAAAATAGAGATCCCAGACATAGTACCAGACAAGCAGTCAACTGGTAGTTTAGAAAGTGTGAAGAGACAAGATGAGTAAAGACAGTTCGCAGACATCAGGCTTGAACAATTAGACATGCACACACTGAAAAATAAAAAAGAGAGAATGTAGTTCCAAACCTTACACTTTTGATTAAAAAGAACTCAAACTATAAATCTAATTGGAAGCACACAGTGGTGAATCTCCTAGGAGATAAGGTAGGAAAATCCTAGATTGCCTTGGGTGTGACAATTATTTTTAGGTAAAATGCCAATGACAAGACCCATGAAAAAATAATTGATAAGGTGAATGCCATTAAAATCAAAACTTTCTGAGAAGCATTGTCAAAAGAGTGTGAAAAAATTAAAACTTAGAGAAAATATTTATAAAGGCCTCCTTTATATACAAAATCGCTCCTTAAAAATCAATATTTACATACAAACATATACAACATCGTTGAAAGAACTCAAAAGACTTGATCACAGCTCTTACTAAAGATGTGCAGAAAGTCCGAGAGGAAATGGGATGATATTGACATGATATGCCAGTAGACAGTTGCAAATTAAAATGAAAAAATAAATGCACACCTTTTAGAATGCTGAAGTCCGAAATACCAACATCTAGAAAGGAGTATGCTCATTCATAGATGGTGGGAATACAAGATGGCCTGCCTATTTGGGAAGACAGGTTGGCAATTTCTTAGAAAACACAACTTCCCTCAGGATCCTACTCAGCAGTCATACTCCTTGTTATTTGCCCCAAGGGAATCAATAACTTCTGTCAATGCAAACCTCTGCACACAGAACCTTACAACAGCTTTGTTCATAACTCACAAAAATTCAGAAGCAACTAAGCTGCCACTTAGCAGGTAACTGGATAGACTGCGATGCTTATAGTTGAGTAACATTAGGCACTGAAAAGAAATGAGCTGTTGAGCCAAGCAAAAAACATGGAGGAAACAAATATTGCTAAGTGAAAGGAATCAGTCTTAAAGGACCAGAGACGATATGTTTCCAATTAGATAGCATTCTCAAAAAGGTAAAATTATGAAGACAGTAAGATCTGTGATTGTAAAGAGTAAAAGAGAGGGTGATAGAATAAATAGGCAGATTTTTAAGACATTAAAACGGTCATTTCTGGGACTATCATAGTGAATTCTTTCCATTACAGGTCTACACCCATAGAAATATAACACTGACACTGAGCTGCTGCTTGAACGCGCCACTGTGGCTTCATCAGTCATAATAAACAAGCTACTCTGGTGTGGGTGTGGGGTATCTATAATGGTGGGGGGGGCTCTGCATGTGAGGGATAGAGAATGTGGGCCAAGACTCTCTACTTTTTGCTTAATTTTACCATGAACTGAAGTTTTCCCAGAAGAAGAAGAAGGAGGAGAAAGAGGAAGAAGAAAAAGAAGAAGAAGAAGAAGAAGAAGAAGAAGAAGAAGAAGAAGAAGAAGAAGAGGAAGAGGAAGAGGAAGAGGAAGAGGAAGAGGAAGAGGAAGAAAGAAGAAGAAGAAGAAGAAGAAGAAGAAGAAGAAGAAGGAGAAGGAGAAGGAGAAGGAGAAGGAGAAGGAGAAGGAGAAAGAGAATTGCTTAGGGATCAGGAAGTCTCTTAAACATACACTATGCTGGGAGTTGGATTCTCTAACACTAGTGGAAGTTTGACCTTGCCTATTAATATCTCTCTCTCTCACCCTCTCTCTCTCTCTCTCTCTCTCTCTCTCTCTCTCTCACTCTCCGTGTGTGTGTGTACAGAAAGAAACCCTGACATCTCTCTAAACCGTACTGATCCATGGCCATAGAGGATGAAACAGAGGAGAGCATCACATCAGCTTCTCAGTAGAGATCCAGCACCTGGCTCTGGGGATCGAGGGAAAGCAGAGCAGAGGCTGCCAAGAACATCGCTGGTTGGATGATTGTCATAATTTCTCATACTTCAGTGCACAAGTAATATCTTAATGAGAATAATTTTGAGATGTCAAATTAGTAATAAAGTCACATTGTTATTTTATTTTAATAGCAATTTGTGGTTTTCTATCTTGAGCAGACATTTTTAACTTATATATCCATCTTGACATTGATAGGATCACTGAGACTCTGCCTTGAACAACATCTGTGCACCCTGGAAACATTCTGAAACTTAAAACATATTTTTACAGAGGGAAAAATCCACACTGTGTTTTTGGATTAGTTAAAAAGAAACTCTCAACTCTCCCTCCATCTTCAAAATTGCTCTCTCTACACCAGAAATATAAACAACTGAGAAACTTAGCAATGTTTTGCATCCATTTTCCTGATTTGTAGCAGATTTCATGAGAGCCGGGATCAAATGAGGGATGTTAGACACGGAGGCATGGATTAGGATAACAGAAAATGTGAAGGAGGGAACGACAAGGTAAGGGCTTTTGTTCAACCGTGGAACATTATTTTGTAGTAGATCTTCTTAAAGCTCGTGTTGTACCACACAGCATCCCTTCATAAGACTTCTTATGTTGTCGTGTTAAAATGAATTTCATTTTGTCCCAATCAATGAATCTCTCTGCTTGCTATTACCTACAGACCTGCCTAGCAGCTAGAGTGCTGGCTATACTCCAATGCCAGACTGGCACTAAAGTAAGTAAAGTCGCTGGTGTCTGTCCAAGTGTTCAGTTGAGGTAGCTGGAAAATGTCACCTACACCCGGATAATTTTTAAATTCCTCACTCACTCTTTCTCCCCATGTTCTGAAATTACCTCCAGCTTATTCGTCTGGCTGGAGGTTAATGGAACAGTAATGATGTTAATGAGCCTTTCACGGTGAAAGTTTTTTCAAGAAAGAGATATAATAGCTGTTTTCCTTCTCTTTTAATCTTTTTCATCATTTAAGAGTTACAGGCTGAGACAATTAGCAAGTTGCACACAGCTCTGCCTCCCTGCTCAGTCACAGCCCAGTGGGGCAAAAAGCAAGAGCCGATTAGCCAGCCAGCTTCGCGTGTCCACAGGTGAGAGCGTGTGGATAGATGGAACGCCATTTCTTGCCAGAAGGCACGATGCTATTCAGGGAGAAAAGGGGGGGAAATTAGCAATCTGTTGATAAAGTTCCTCCATGGCAGGCTGACTGCAGGCGCTACCCAGAATGCTGAATGAAGAGCCACATGCTTTTTCCCCTTTCCCTTCATGAAATGGAGGGCAGGAATCAGAACCTCAGGAATTTTGGAATCTGTTCACCCAAGCATCCAAATATTTAGTTACTTAAAGAGAATTCACTCTACACTCATAGGGCTCTGGAAAATGAAGGATTTTCCATAAGACCAGTTAGTTAGCAATATTTCCCAATTTCTTGGGCATCCTTCCATTCAGTGGTGTTTTGGCGTCCTGCCTCTTTCTGCTTTGAAAGTATACATCGATGCATATGGTAATTAAAACAAGAACTCAGAGTGCTGCTGAAATGGAAAAACATTGAAAGGAAAACATGTCCAAGATTTGAGCCAATCTCGATTGTGACTCAGCTGGTGTTAAGTTTTATTTTTGGCGAAAAGGCCTAAAAGGCCTTTAGCAAATGCCTTAAAAAGCAATTCAGAGCACTCAAGGGAAAGGCCCATGAAAGTGGCTTTTCACGTTTCTCAGACTGTTGATTTCTTTTGTCTCTGAAAGTGGATTTTAATTAAATGAATCATGTTTCATAATCAAGGTATAGAGAAAAATACTAAAGGCTCAAATCAAAATCAGGAATTGTGGGCACAATTCTCCTAGAAAGGTCATTCTCAGTCAGAATCCAACCATTAATGCCAGGTAGCTCAAGGTACAACACAAAGCATATTAATAGGACAAAATAATTTTGAACAAATTATATGTTATAGATTATATATAATGGGTTGCTGGGCCCATTAAGGATTTTCTATGTATCTTTAAACTTTATGGTTCTGACATTTGCTTGGGAAATCAAAATCAACCAAATGTTTGTGGTCAACCTACAATGGGCATTCCATCTACTTGTTCCTGGAGAGGTCACAATGTTGCAAATGAAACACAAAGCACAGGGCTGTAAATGCAAGGCTAAACACATACCTGAAGTAAATAAGAATGCAGCTAATTATGGGGCTGAATGAAGCACAGAGATGAAGGAAGAGAAAATTTGATTCAGGTGAAACTTGGTGGCTAACTAAGGGCTGTGCTGAAGAGGGTATAAGGTACAGGAAATGTTAAGATAATACAATGAAGCACAGAAGGGACCTCCAGAAGCAGGAGATGAAGAAAAGATATGGATCCAGGAAACCCACTGATGAAACACAGAAATCAGAACTACTCTGAGTGCCAGTGGGCAGATGGACAGAAATCAGACAAAATTGAAGATTAAGGGCTTGCCTTAGATTTCTTTGCCAAATTCAGAAATAGGTTTAATACGAGATGGTAAAAAAAATGAATGCTGAGAATGAAAATATAAAGACTTAGTGACAAATTTGATTTAGTTAGAAGAAAACAGAAGGCTCCAAAAAGACCTCAAAGCTGTTGGCCAGGGGAGCTAAAATTAGTGGGCCACAAAAAGAAGATGAATAGTTCCATAGAAAAGTCATTATGTTCAACGTTCAATGGCACCGCTTTGGAAGGGTACTGCCTGGATTCATCACAATCCTAGTGTTTAAAAGCCCTTACTCCCAATTTAACAGCATAGATCCAGTTCCTCAACAGTGCAGATACACTCTGTAACCCGCTTAACAATAATTTTACCAATTTCCTTCACTCCAGCTCTCGTTGGTGTAAAAGATGCTTTGTGGAGGTGCAGTTAGAGATCCTCATGAGCATATTCTCATACTGTCCATTTGGAATCATAGGCTTCTGGAAGGCAAGTGCTGTGCCCAGTTAGCAAACTCTGGCTACGAAAAGTACCCAGCAAATCCATAGCAAAGACTTTTGCAAGAAATGATGATAGCAACCAAAAATAGTCCAAAGAATTTATGAAGTGCCTGAGATGGTAGCATCAGCACTACAGCTTTTATGCACATCGCATCCTTGTTTTCTAAAGAAATAACGAATCCACCCCCCCAGCAGTGTAAGGAACTACATAATTGTGTAGATGGAGCTGCAGTGCTAACAGCAATGTGCTACATCCAGATGGCAAATGGGATGATGGTGGAGCCAGGATGAGGAAGCAACTAATGATACTTCAAATAGCAAACCGCAAAGCAAATGTAAGCACAAATGACATATCCAGGACCAGACAATGAAGCACATGTCAAAGTCAGCTGCTTGTGTTGGGGGAGGAGGAGACGGAAATAAAAAGTAAATATACACTGCATAAACATAAATATGGATGCATGACACAAATGCAGAAGTGTTCTGTACTTGCCGCTGATCAGCCTTAGTTTTCACCCATCCTCTCCTGGCCCGACTCCACTCAACACAAAGTGGGCTGCATACTGTCCACTCCACTAGTGGCAACCATAGACTTCACCCATTGCCTGATGGGCATCTTCCAAAGTACAGCAACCTTTCATTTAACAAATAATAAAACCATCAGTAATATCTTCTCGTGTTAGGCACCGCCATTTGGAAACTAGAGAAAATAAAACCCAGGGTCTTTATGTCACTCGTGCAAGGATCCAGATTGAGACTTTTCTCTAGCTTGGTCAGATTAGCCTCTCTTCTACACTCGGGAGGCTTAAGATGGGTGACTACCCCCTGGTTAAAATATGAGCTCTTTGGGAAATGGTGGAGAAATGTATTTAGGTAGTAATGTCAGGGCACATCTAAGTAAATGATTAGGTGGAATGTATATAGATTTTAGATTACTGTTTGCATTTTCATTAGGGGTTGTATATCTTCATCGAAAGCTGTTACACTCTGATAAGGGCAAAGGAAAGCACACTTTAGAATTGCCTGGACAAATGCTGAGATAATACTGTTCAGACAGACAAAATGCCCTTGCTGATTTATGGGGCCATTGCTGTCCTTGTCAGTGCTTCTGGAGCTCCTGATACAAAGAGGAGAAACTTCCACTGCAAATGAAAATTTCTAGCCTTAACCTGTTCATCCTGACGATCTGTCAGCCCACCCGAGCCAACTTTTCTCTTGACACGGACAAGACAGCAAGACCTTTTCTTGCTGTAACTGTTCAGTATATTCTCCTGGTCTAGTTGCCTTATCTGAGCTCTACTAAAGACTAGCCATGACTCAGTTTCTACTTTAGTCTCCTTACTGACTGCTCATCTATTACTGACTGCCACGAAGTGCTTTCACATAACAATGCTGCCAGAGCAGAACGGTGTGGTCTTGACATTGAACATTGGAGTCTGCACAACTGTTCGGTAACAACTCATTTTAATGTTTGCCTACTTTCCCTAAGTTATTTTTTATTTCTGACTCGCGGTGTACTCGAGACAGAGAGGGGTTTGCTGCAGCTCGGGGAGACATGCCACAAATCTAGCTGAGACCACAGATGGTGTGGGTTGGGATGACTACCTTCTTTCCAGGCTTTCAGTGGTTATTTGTATTCAGTACGCAGCCCTCAGCACTCATCAAGATTGTTAAGGGAAAAGGTTCAGAATGCTCAAAAGCAGGGCAGCAGAATTGTTCTTGTTTGTGGCAGGAAGGGGTTCACTTTCCACAGAGACAGACGTATACTAACAAAGAAGCAAGCCTCGAGAAACACTTCTCCTTTTGATTTCAGAGAACCCCAGGGTGCTTCTGTTGATGGGTGTCAAAGTGTCCTTTCAGGTGGAACCAAGAAGTAAATGTTCTGTGAATTAATATTCA
This sequence comes from Ondatra zibethicus, assembly GCA_004026605.1. Lineage (NCBI taxonomy): Eukaryota > Metazoa > Chordata > Mammalia > Rodentia > Cricetidae > Ondatra > Ondatra zibethicus. The sequence goes on from PVIU01002279.1 coordinate 81,860, forward strand.
ATTTCACTTCGTGTTTTGGTGTTATGAGCTTGTTATCTTCCTGTGTGGCAACTGATTCTAAAATCATAGCTTTAAAAATGCCCAACCATGCAGCTGTAGTAATGCACTCATAGCTGTGAGTTCAAGACAAGCCTACCCTACATTGTGAGCTCTAGGTCGGCAAGGGCTACACAGCGAGACCCTATCTCAAAAAAGATACACATGGCCACTTGGCTATATATGTATTTGGCTGTCAGACCTTTTCCCCCATTGTTATGTCTGTCAGATTTTGAAGATTGAATAATGTGAATTCAATCTTTCTACTTAAGTCAAGAATCTATGAAATAACAAGGAGAAAAGACCCTTTACTCTTCATTCTTGGGGTGGATAGATCATGCTGCACTTTTAAAAAATGTTAAGATAACATGGAAGCATTAGGAGTCCAGGGAAGAAGTCTCCTCGCTCATCTGATCTGTAATTGCAGAATCAGCCTGTGCCGAGTCATCTGGCCCTTCCTTAGCTTCCATCGACACTCTGTTATTGATTAAGTACAAACATATCAAATCTTCTAAGTTCTAAGTCTCAATGAGACAAATACTATCTTTAGTTAATCTGAATTTCTCCAAGGACAGCACTTTACAAACTACAGGTAATCAAAAATACATTAGACGCACAATAAAACACACTCTCTTAACCACACCAGGCAGGAAAAAGTTTTGCTAAGTGTTTCCCCACATCCCTATGTGGTGGAAGCCTTGTACATGTATTGTGTAAGGCTCTTTGAAAACCTCAAGGCTCCATCCATATTCACTTCCTAAGTTGATCACTTCAAAACACACCTGTCTCTCCTCTCTTACCCTTCTGCCCCGTCAAATCCATTCACACTTCCCCTGGCAGTGTTTCCTGTCCAAATGAATTGGGTTTTGCAGCTCATGGAGGGTCCCTTCTATGTTCTCTAGTCTGTACTCATTATCTTCTCTCCTAGTTTCAAAGTCTGCTTTGGGATAGGCGTACCTGGAAGTCTGACCTCCTTAACATTGCCCCCGGACTCAGTAATGAATTTTCCTGCCAGGAAGTATTGTTGAGCTCTGGAAGATCAGACCCAGAATGGGAGGCATGATTCACTGTATTTGAGAACAGGACGTCAGAGTTTGTCTGAGCCAGTGTTCTATTCACAGCAGAAGAAAATGAGAGAGAAGCCAAAAGCAAGCAGAATGCCTGGTATTCAGGAAGCCTGTAGCCTAGGAATCTCAACCCAGGGCAATTTTTCTCTTGGTAGAGCATTAGAGATATCTAGAAACACTTTTACTTAGTATGTCTTGGGTTCAAAACACTACTGGAATCTAATGAAGAGTGATCAGGAAAGCAACCATCCTAGAGGACACAGACCTCTCTGGACATAAAGGAAAGTCAGTGGTGATGAGGTTGAAATGCCGCGGTTTAGCCCATTAAGGCAACATAAATTCTACAGCCTAAGATGGAATAAAAAAGAATTCCTTTTGCATTTGGGCTTCTGGAGCGTATGCTGCACAGAGCGGGGCCTTAGATGGTGTGGGCTCTTACTGCTAGCTGTGAGTATACGACAGCGCTGAAACAGCAAAGAGCAGGTTTGACTGAGGGCATAGCCTAACTTCGTCAATAGCACCATCTTGGGAAGTCTGTGGCTATGTAGCTTGATCTGCGAGTGCTTAGCAGGAAGAGCAGAACACTGCAAAAAGACCTTGAGGGATTCTAACCTGTAAACTGGGTTACCGGGTTCATAAAGAAAGCAATGTTTTGGCCCCAGAGTCAAGAGATGGTTCTTAAGGTCAGCTCAGATTTAGATTTTTTTTTATGTGACCTAGATCAACTTGTGGCTACAGTACTCTAAATCCATCTGTCAAATGATACGACTTCCTTCACCTGAATGCCTATAGCTTCAGACTGTCCAGTATTCTTTCTGCTCTGTGTGCCTTTCCCTTGGCTCTAAGAGTCAGGTGGCAAGTAAGACGTGAAATAGTAAGTCCTGGCAAACACTGGAGCGCTGGCCAGGAAAAGACTGAGAGAAGGTGAAGGTGTATGAAACACTAGGAAAAGTTGTTGTTTTTCAGGAGTTCTGTGATGGTAGCTCATTTGGGTAGAAATCCTGGCAGTGGAGGAAGGGAAGTGATGATTAGTATGGTGGGTGTTTTGTTGCATATAAGTGACCTGGAGCTGATTGATATAAATGATGGACGGGGAAGTGTAATGAAAATTGAGGCTGTAAGTAAAACGTAAATGATTAGGTTAAGGCGTGTAACGGCAGGGTTGTATGGGAGAAGACGGAGCGCTCATCCTATGTGGGCAACGGATGAATGTGCTATGATTTTTCATGTTTGTGTTTGACTTAGGCCCTTTCATGCTCCAATGAAGACTGAAAGGGTTGCTGATAGAATAATAAGATTTATATTTATTAGCTTGTAATTTTGGAAAAGAATTACTAGAGGAGCCCCTTTTTGTCCTGTAAGGAGAGCGAAGCCTGTGTGGAGCGGGACACCTTGAGTAGTTTCTGGAAGTCAGGAATGAAACGACGGAAGCTCGAGTTTAATTGCTAATGAAGTGAAGGCTAGCACAAGGATAAAGCTGTGGGCTTGGGTTGAAATTTTCATAGGCCTGGTTGTTTGAAGTTAAGAACGATGGAAAGGAGGTAACTCATTGAGGCTGTTGCTTAAGTCACAAAGTATTGTGCTGCTGTTTCGGGTGGATGGGGGCTTGATTTATTAATTAGTAAGGGGATAGTCAGGAGGCGGCTCATTTCTGGGTCATAAGAAGGAGATTGTTACTGAGGATTGTGACTGCGAGCCCTGAGACGATGGTACGGGATAACTGGGGAATGGGCATGGCTGAAGTATTGGAAATAGAACCATGACTCCTCCATTCATTAACTCAGTGTGGTTAGGTGGCTTTTACATCTTCCTGGTTCTTGTCTGTGAGATGGGAATAACAATAATGATAATGACCTACATCATTGTTGATTGGAAAAGCTGACATATTACACGTAGGCAGCCCCAAGGTAAAGATACGGGATCAGATGATACCAGTTGTTTTCTGAATCAAAGGTGGGGAATATTGTTAATCCGTTATTTCTGGACAACATAATTTATTCTGACATTGCTTGGGGTAATAATATATTTAAATCTGGGCACGTGAAATGCACAAACACACTGTGACCCAAGCAGACTCACCTTGTGCCATTTACAATATACAAGTTAAACAAAACAAAACAAAAACATCACTTTCACTATGGCACTGCCACTGTCTACTCTGGCTCTGTAGGTCCCTTCAGTGGATTTTTGCTAAAACCCCAGCACAAGCCTCCTTTCTTTTGCTTCTGTCGGATAGAAAAAGGTTTTCTGAGACCACAATCCTGTTGTCCTCATTTTCGGAGGTCACTGGCTCTTTGTCTTGGCATGTTCCCTCATGATAGTTAGTACAGGTCTATTTGACATCAACTCTCTCATTAGTTCTATTAGTTTCAAGGGCTCCCTGGACCCAGTAAATGTAATACTTAACACCTGTGAGAAAAGTGTTTCACTCAGATGGGTCTTTCATTATCTCTTCCCATCTGGAGCTCCCTTTAAACTCGCAGAGCACACCTGCTAGGAAAACAATGAACTTCGGTGACTTTTCTTTGTGTGCAGACAGAACTCCCGAACAATAAAGCTGGTACCAAAAGAAGCACTTGGCGGTTGTTGTTGGAGTGGGCGGTTGTCGTCGGGGTGGGCAGGCTGATCCTGTATGGATGATACGAGTCCTACCATTTTCTGGGAGTTTCGTTGAGATTTGATGAGATTTCCACCTTTGATTGACACCTGTTAATAACCCAAAGACAGGCAGAAGATGCTTATATTGTGAGCCCGAGTTATCTAGGACTTTATTTTTCATCAGCTTTGTCATTCAAGGGCAGCAGGGAAGGATATTATTTTTTTTCTTTAAATGTTGTTATGACTTCACAGACACTAGACTGGGGAAATGGTCCTGTATGTCTGCTTTCATGAGGATTCTCAGGAAATAGATTGCCAGGATTGTATTCGATATGCAAAGAATTCATTTGTGTGGTTTATTACCCCTGTTTTGATGTGTGATAGGCATCTTGGTGACAATGCTGCTTATTCCTTATATTAATCTTGGCAGGAGCATTTCATTCCCTGTTTTTAAATCGTATTTTGCACTTAAAGATTTCTAAACAAGATCCTGACTTTGAAGTTCAAGGTCATTGACTCCATACCAATAAAGGGGGGAAAGGAGCTAAAAGAAACAAAATATGTAACAGTCACTTGAAAACCTCAATTAGCTATAAATGTCTAAAAATGAATGTTGATATTAACAATCAGTCATTGTGGTGCCAAATGTGTAGAACTGAATGGAAAATGAGTAAAATTCAAAACAAGCTAGCAAGTACAATCTGATTAGTATTTATTTTCCCCAAATCATAAAATCTGCAAATCATTTTCTGGGCATTGGCAAGAAGAGCAGTCCATGTGCTTTCTCTCTCCGTGGCTGAGAAAATAAGGTCAGAGCGCTTGGAATAAGAGGCAGAGTGAGCCAACAGGACTGCATGCTTGCCCGATTTTCTCCGTACATGAACGCCATAGGCCTAGCCCTGCTAGCCCGAAGCAGGAAAATGTCATCCCTTTCTCATGCTATAGCACAGTGATGTTTCCTATGCCACTGTCAGTGATGTGTCACCAACATTTACAGCACCAGTGCCAAGAATGAGAAAGTTGGAAGGCCTGGGGGACTTCAATTACACCATGTTCAAGGATGAGCAAACTGCCCTTTGGGGAACTTCCCTGAGACTGCCCCTGCCATCAACTCCAAGAAGGGACATGATGACATGTGTCTTCTGGGTTTGCAGGTCAAATTTGGGCAGCTCCTGGTAGCTACAATTCACACCTATGATCTCAGAATACTGTGAAGTAAGCCAAACACATTTGAAACTGACTTTTCCAAAGCTCAGCGTCAGAGCCGGGCTTGCCCTTAGTCACCATGCACAAGGTGACCTTCCTAGTCCGTCCTTCTCCAGAGCCACGGCGAACCTGTGTAGGGCTTTCCTACCTCCTCCCATAAGCCTGACTATGAGGACTGTGGGACACTTGGCTTCTTGCCACCCATTTTTCTCCTCTTGTTGGAATTAGCTGTTATCTAGAATGTGGATAGCTTTTGTGATTCACTAAGAGATTCCTTTAAGCCAATCAACAAATCTTCACTTCATGCTTCATTTTCCTACACATGAATTTACACCTAAAACTTGCATGGAAGGAAGAAGAACAAAGAGGAAGGAAAAAGAACAGGACTGTATCTATCTTCTAAATGGTTTCCTGCATGAATGCCACAATCTCATTCTTGAGACACAATAAGCTCCAAGATTGCGCAGAGTCAGGGAGTAAGGCCAGGTTTCCCGACTCATCATTCTTTGCTCCTTTTTTTGCAGCATGGAGTTGAGTATCTTACCATGAAAGTGAGGAACTTAAATCAAGCCTAAAGTCAAACTCTGGCAACATACACTAATTTCCCTCGCAGTTAATGGATAGTACAATTTTAATACCATAGGGAAGCCACATAGTAAACAAATCCCCAATAATTTAGGACTGTTCTTAGCTTCTTACTACACATAAGATTTACAGAAGCTCAGTGTAACTGCATGCTTTGACCTCCCAGTGCCACATGCATTCTGCCTTCTGGATTCTTTCCTCATTATGATAAAGGTGAATGCAGTACTGTCCGTTTTAAAGTGTCACTGCTGTAAGACAAGCAGAAGGACTGTAGACCAAGTTGTTTGCTCCATTGGAATCCAGGCTCTCTTGGAAAGAGGCCACTGTGGGCACTATTTTTCTATGAGTTCCTGGGTTGTTGTTTTTAAGAAACAGAGCATGACAAAAGAAGAATTCCTACTACTTACAGTTGCTAAGGAATTTCTGCATAGCGTGTAATCTTACTGCTCTCGGAAATCTGGTCTCAGAGACTGATGGATTGCACCATAGTGCTGTTCCCATCACGGCCCTTTCCCTAGATTTCTTGCTCTGCTTAAATGTTCTTAAATGCTCTGCAGGTGCTCACAGTGACACTTCTGATCTGTGTCTCTATCATGTCCCTCCTGCTTCCCCAGTAGCAACATGGGCATGCCATTGTTCTAGTTGCTCTTACAGAAACCCTGGAGCCATTTGGATGCCTTCTTTAGTTCCTTCCTTTCTCCTTCCCTTCCTAATGTCATTCCATATCCACTGAACCCCATTATCTTTGCCTTCACAATAGCACCCGAAATTGTGTCTGAATACCCACTACCTCTATAAGACACAAGGTATTTATATTTAACACTCTAAACCTACAGTGCAGAAGGATGCTTGGCATAGATTCAGTACTGAATTATTTATTAACTTGCCAAATTGTGTATGGTAAGAAATTTATGGCCATCTCTGCAGTAGGGATGCTCTTACTAGAGGAGACTTTCTCTGTTCTATTGGAAAGTCTCCTGAGAGGAGAGTCAGCTGTCTAGGGCCTCACATGGGAAGCAGGCAGAGAGGGCTGTAGGCACAGGTGAGAGACGGCATGTTTGCAAAGTTTATGTAAGACCCTCCATGACACCCTGAGCATTGAATACAGGCAAGCAGATAGACAGGCAAACACATAAACAAGCACATTGCAGCATCACATAATGTGCAAGTGCATCTCAGGGACAGAAAAACTTCATTTTGTATCACTTTGGGAAGCTCCCCATTTCTCAGGAACATTCAGCAGTGAAGCCTGTGCTTTCAGGGCCGAAGACCCAGAGTCTCCAATTCGCCCAGGCTGTCACAGAGTTTAAGACCTGCTTGGAATACTTTGAAATGTAAACTTGTTATAATTTTCCCACCATCTCAAATTCTGATATGGAAGCTGCAAAACCATCCAGAAAATTTTGCGGCCTCATCGTCCGTTAATATATTTTTACAGTTCTCCTTATACTTGTTACTCACAGGTTTGTTTTTTCATATTTGTATTCGCAGTTGTGAATAAATTGGAATAGTCATGTCTGTTCTTCAGAAACACCCCGTGTTGAGTTCCTAGGAAGAGCACTCTTTTTTAAAGAAAAGATCTACTTTTTAAAAAATATATTTGTGCATGTGTGGGTGTGGGTGTGAGAGAGAAAGAGAGAGACAGAGAGAAACAGACAGAGTTGCTGGTTCTGTGCAGGCAGAAAGGGGATGTAATCTTCTGGCGCTAGAGCGACAGGCAGTTGTAACTGTCTAGAGTGAGCTCTGGGTACTTCACTCAGATCCCCAGGAAGAGCAGCATTCTTTACCACCAAAACATCTCTCCAGCCCCCAAGAATATTCTTTATATAAGAAATTACGAAATCACTTCCAAAATAAGGAAATTTGGGGTTAATACTACGTACAATCTAATATTATCTTGCATAAGCAATTATAATCAAAGTTTTCAAACCTGGTTCACCCGCCACTAATGGCAAATGTGGTCATGTATCTTCAGTCTCCCTACAAGTTTCTTTATTCGTTTGAAGATTCAGACTCAGAATTTGGATTCAGAAGATGGATAGGACGTTCCGGAAGCTTGGATACTGCTGAGCATTGGTAAGGAAGACTCGCTGTTTCCTCCAGCGTGGCTTACTAGGCAGTTTCTGGGTGAGGCAGACCCCACTGTAGGTGTGGTTCTCGCTCACTGCTCTGTTCAGCCAGAAGCTGAGTCATTATGTCAAATTATCATGGTTTTCTTTGTAATTAAAAATAATTTGTGAGAAAATACCATAAAACTGTACTTTTGTCCCCTCAAATACTTCTTCACCCACTATTTCCGATTTTCATTGATGACTTTAAGTGGAATCAATGATTTCTATAGGAAATGAAAATGGTGATACTGTGATTGTTCTTTTGCTCAAAATTACTAATTGGTATTACACTATGGAGTTTCTTTATAACCTTTTAGTCCATTCATATATTCTCTTATTGAACTACCTATTTGTTCCATAGATTCATTGACTTAATTCTACTCATAATCTGTTCTGGATCGGGTAATTTTCATAGTCAAATCACCCAAGATTTCTCTATATCCAGTAGGCATCTTCTCGGATAGTTCTTCAGTCATTTAGGTGTGTGTGTGTGTGTGTGTGTGTGTGTGTGTGTGTGTGCACACCTATGGGTGTATATGAGCGTGTGTTGGGGGGGTTGTAGGTGTGAGTATATGTAGAGGTTTCAGAGCCTGGGATGAACAAAAGCTTCCTAAAACTGGCCTATAGTTATGCTCTAAATGATAGGCCACAGGTCAACACTAGACTGGTATGGTACCAAAAATGATACTTCTTTTCTCTTCCCCTATATTTGTAAAAGGTTTAATTTTTTTTCTGAGATAGACAGTGGTGGTGCACACCTTTAATCCCAGCACTCAGGAGGCAGAGGCAGACAGATCTCTGAGTTCGAGGCCAGCCTCATCTACAGAGCAAGTTCCAGGACAACTAGGGTTACACAGATTAACCCTGCCTCAAAAATAAAAACCAAAATTTTTTTTTTGGGATGGTGTGGGTGTGTGTGTGGAGGGGGGCTACAGAGGCGAGAGGCATCAATTGGACTGGAGTTACAAATGGTTTTGAGCCTTCCAATAATAGTTTTGAGAACCAAACTCAGGTTCTGTGCAAGAACAGTACACACTCCTAACTGCTGAGCCATTTCTGAAGACTCTTTTCCTCTGTCTCTCTCCTATCTGTCTTTCTTACTATGAACCTGCTTCTAGTATAGGTTACTTTACTAAAAGTGATATTATGTTCCCATGGGAGGTATTATACTACGTAGTCATTCAGTCTGCTTTTAAACCTATTGCATGACCACAAATTATAGAATTTACCTTAAACTAAGAGTAACCAGTGTTGATGATCACTTTGACAACAACATCGAAAACGTCAACAACAAAAGTATCATCGATACTCATCAGTCATCAGAAAATATAAAGATGTGCAAATCACAGTTGCAAGGAAAGAAAAAAAACAGAGAAACTGCTTAGACCATAAGCACATATGCTCTCAATATGGGATAATCATAGTAATGGCAGCCATGATTATGAAAGCGTCACCGCAAGTTTCCTAGTGTGTTTGAAATCATATGCAATGCAAGAAACTGCCTCTCCTCATTGAGCTGAGTGTGATAGAATCCACAAAAAGCACAGCTTTTTGTTTTCAACCTTTGTCTTTAGACTGTGTCTTCCACAGGTGAAAATACCTTAGAAAAGCAAATGCCTCTGCCTTCACCCAAGCTTTCTTGTGATCAGACCATGACGCAGGTGAAGACTGCAATCTACAAAACTTACTTCTGAATAGGTCTCTAAAATGTGTTGTAGCTGACTTCATTAGCATGTCTTCTTCATTGTTGAGACTCTAAACTGTATACATAGATACAATTATCTAGATCCTGAGCTTTGCTTCCACCAAAGTGTAGAAAGCACTTTATGAAGAAAATGTGATATGGGGAGTAGGGGAGGGTTCCCAGGCCTCGGACTAGCATAAGGCTGTTAAATGGCATTTGTGGTGAGTTGAAAGAAAATGACCTCCAAAGGAAATGGCATTATTAGGAGGTGTGGTCTTGTTGGAGGAAGTGTGTCACTGTGGGTTGGACTTTGAGGTCTTCTTTGCTCAATCTACTCCCAGTGAGACAGTTCACTTCCTGTTGCCTACAGGATCAAGGTGTAAGAATTCTAAGTTCCATCTCCAACATCACATCTGCCTGCATGATGCCTTGCTTCTTGTCATGATGGCAATGAACTAAAGCTTTGAACAGTAAGTGAGCCACTTCATTTAAATCTTTTCCTTTATATGAGTTGCTATGATCATGGTGTGTCTTCACAGCAATAGAAACCCTAAGCACGACAGTATTCATAGTAAGAGTTAGCAACTGCAGCCTGTTAGTGTCACAGGGAGGGGCTTTCCTTTCATGGCAGGTATGCCAGGCCTCTATATTCAGGGAATTGGAATAGATGGAATGGACTACCCTTTTCCAAAGACATGGAATAGAGTGAGAGACAAACTCAATAATACCATGTATAGGGAGTAAGGAAAACAGATTAAGAGAACAGATTGCTAGCCTCTATGATTACCTGTCTGCAGTGGACACTCCTCTCATAGGAAGGATCGGAGGGTGAAAAATACCTTTCCCATCCACCTTTGGCTTCTGAGCACAGAACACCCCTCACCTTGCAAGCAGCTCTACAGTCCTTTCTGAACTAGAGAGGCAGGAGCTGGCTGCCAGTTTAGTCCTTCTGGCCTTGCCTTCCTCCACGAAGTGCTCTCTGCTGCTAGGGGCATAGTGAAGTGCCCTCCTGCACAGTCTCAGGCATGGATGAGGTCCAGAGAAGACTCTCCACTGAGCAAATGGATGGTCTGGTTTTTAATTCAAGTATTACAATAGCGGTAATTTGGCACTGATTAGCAATGTTAGTCCCTCAGGCCAAAGAAGGACTGCAATCCAGTGTGAGGCTCTAAACAATTACTTCCTTTAGAGAATCACTTTTTTTAGAGGCCAACTGTGCATATAAATATCGCATCATGCCAGGACTTGGCAAGTTTTTATCAGCGTCAACTCAGGCAACTTCTGTATCCTTTATGCCCCAGGCATTGAAAATGGCTTGTCCTTTAGCCAAGCCCCAAAAAATCCTACTGGCCAGGAGACAATCAGAGACAGGGCTGGATTGCTTTTGCTGTCCTCCTCTCTCCCTAGCCATGTTCATTTGCTCAACCTCAATGAACCAAAATCTCATTATCTATGTTTCTTCTAAGATTTTTGAAATTATGCTACCTCAAAAAGCCCCCTATCCAATTTGTAGGAAAGTTAAGCCATGTATTTTAGAGAAATTTGCTTGGCCATTGGCAACAGGGGTGTAAATATTCATTAACTCCTGAGTTACTTCACCATATCTTTGCCAAAACTTCTTATACTAGGCTCTAGAAGTGAACAATAAAGCAGGCATTGGATAATATACTTGAATCTACAGGAAAAGCATGTATAAACCTAGTTTACGTAGTAGTGCTAAGGATCAGACCCAGGGTTTCTTGCCTACCAGGCAAGCAACTGGACTGTATCCCCAGCCTCCATTTTTATACACATATACATTCACATTGATGCAGAAACACAGCTCTTACCTTAAAAGTCATAAGAACATTTATTGTGGAGCTATAGATCAGTAACCATGGCCCAATTACCATAAAATCATGTTCATACAAGGTAACAGCTTCATGCATATTTTTAGTCACACAACAAAGATAAGTGATAAATCGAGGTATTTAAAAATAGATTACTGGAAGCAACAGATAGGTGGGATGTAGCAAAGCTGGGAGGACTCTGCGATAGGCGTCAGATGTTATTACCTGGTGGAATCTAAGAGGGCTGCTTGTGTATTCCAAAAGGACTCTACCTGATAGTCACAACGATGTTAAATCAAACATGGAGGAAGACAGTAAATGACTATTAATGAAGCTACAGATAATCCATTAGATTGGCTTTGTATTTGGAACATTTTAGCTCTCTACCATCAAGAAGTTCTAATCATCCCATCAGCCTTGTATGTTGTGGTGGTTTGAAAGAAAATGGCCCCCAAAGGGAGTGGCACTATTAGGAGGTGTGGCCTTGTTGGAGGAAGTGTGTCACTGTGGAGGCGGTCTTTGAGGTCTCCTATGCTCAAGCTATGCCCAGTGTTACAGTTCACTTCCTGTTGCCTGGAGATCAAGATGTAGAAATCTCAGCTCTTTCTCCAATACTTTGTCTGCCTGCATGTTGTCATGCTTCTTGCCATGATGATAATGGACTAAGCTTCTGAAACTGTAAACCGGTCTCAATTAAATGAAATAACCTCTGAGACTGTAAACTACTGCCAATTAAGTATTTTTATAAGAATTGCCATAGTCACGATTCTTTACAATAGAAACCCTCACTAAGACATGGAGTCTTCAGGACAGGCATGCTTTCTATCTGAGAACTTCATTTCATACTACAATTTATAAATTAATGACAGTGAGACATTAACAAAAACATAGCAGAATAGGACAATTATAAGAATGAACTGTAGTAAGTAATAGAAATATTCTCTTTCTCTTGAGAATCAAGACATGTAATTGGAACCTATGATTGGCTGTAGGTAACTGCAACCAAGGATGCATAAAATCTGATGAGCAGAGGCCTTTCATCAGGTCTGGGTAAGTATAATTTGCATTTCAAAGACTAGCTCCATCAACAAACTATTTATTTAATAGCTACTAAGGGCTAGGCACTATTCCAGGCTTTGTAAATACAATGAAGACCATGATTTCATGAGGTTTTAAAACCTAGCTGGAAAATCCAAGAGCTAAGTCTTCCTAAGCACTTTACTACTCCCAGACACGGAGGCATTTTATAAGAACCAGCTAATTTCATCCCCACAACTCTAGAAGGCAGGAGCTATTACCTCCAGGGCACTTCCTAGCTAAAGTTCAGACATGATAAGAATGTTGCCCAAGGCCATCCACCTAATAAATATCAGCTAGTAATTAAACAGGAAAATTGGCTTTGGTAGATGACTGCCTTTTAATGCATGAAGTGATTCTTTCCCTGAAGGATGAAACTGAAGATCACAGGGAGGACCTACATACTCATGTGACATTGCTCAGAAATTTCAATATGTGTCAAAATCTTTTGCTAGGACCAGTCTGCTGTCACCACAGCATCGTAAATGTTTCCCTCTTGGCAACTCTAGGCCCTTGTCCTGAGCATCCATTGACAAGGGAGGAACTAAACCAAACATCATGGCTTCTTCTGACTGCTTATCCTGACAATTCCACTTATTGAAATTCATTCAATACCCCGCCACATTCATCTAGGTTGGAGTCATGTACCAAGCTGCATATAGCACTTCATCTATAACTGCATAGAGTAATTTCTTCTGAAACCAGGCATTTTCTAGAAAGCCTTCCTACTCCTGGCCACCAGTTCTTAGGTTATACACACACCTGTCCATTTTGTGGGCAGCCAGCAAGGGGAAGGTGTTCTTGGGTTATATATATATATATGGGTAAGGAGTTAAGAGTTGGTGAAGAGGAGTTAAGTGATTTTATTTGCTTCTTATCACTCCCATAATTCAATTCTCATCAGCCCTCTCTTACTCAGCTGTGAAGAGTTAGGGAAATAGAGCACATATTATATAATATGCCCTTGACCTAATAGGTTATATTTTAGAACACTGGAGTTTGTTTCTTACCTACCTACTTAAGAATCTTCCTTCTCGAAGAATTTTTGTGAGAGTATTATTTCATTTTTTGACAATTCTTAAGCTCTCCTAGCCATCCCAAACCAAAAATTATCCTTTATATGAATACAAATGTTTAATATAGTTGGTCTCAGAAAAATGCCCCAAGCTACGTCCAATGCTAACATTTCTGTCTGCTTGGAAAATGGTCATGCATAGTTATCGTTCTTCCTTTCTTTTTCTTTTCTGTTTTTCTTTCTTTTCTTTCTTAACCACTGGAAACTAAAAAAAAAAAAAAAAAAAAAAAAAGCTCAAGCCTTCACCTGTTGACACTCTTAAAGACATAGATTCTCATGTAGATACTAAGTAAGCTTTTCCTGAGATCTCTATTTGCAAGCCTCCCTCCTATATCTGTGCATACACTACAACTTTCTGAAAGCAATTTGGAACTAGCATTAACACATGACTCCTGATAACGCAGAGGCCATCCTAGTAGATTACAGAGCTGCCTTTTTTTTTCCCACTGGAATGTGTTTCGGGCTGCTCTTTTACCATGGTTATTGACCAGACAGCTCTGCTGTGGGTGTGCTTGACTTAGTTCTCTTGAGGTTCCACATTCTTGTCCTAGGAAGATAGGATTTACAGACCTGAGTACATAAAGCCCAGGAGGGGCTCCAGGGACCCTCCCATGGAAACTACAGGCCTTCCTCAATTCCTCTTTCCTCTTCTCTCCAGCCTGTCTTAGCCTTGATTTACCTGATTCCTTGCCTGTTAGTTTGCAGATGATTTCAACATGCATCCCCAATTTTATCTCAAAAGACATCAGACAGGAAGTCCAACACACCTGCCTCCAAAAGTAAACTGAAAACAAGTGTCTCCTCCAGTATCGCTTGGCAACAGCTTGTTTCCACAGATATGTCATTTTACCCAAGGGTCAGTGAGTCACTCTCTTATTCCCCATCTACCTTCTTTCCAAGAAGGCATTTAAATGCACCATCCATTTGGAAAGCACTAGAAGACGACTCCAAAATACTGTGAAAAGTTGTTCTACAATTTTCTTAGAGGCATCTTAAACCAGAATTATATTTCTCCATGATAACTTAAGAAGCGAGCTGGAACCTTTCAATCCATAGAATCTTTTGTCACTCAGAACAGCGTATGCACCATGACAGCGCCAAGGACACAGACTTAATGGAGAACTTTCTCCCATGACATCATTCAGTAGGAGAGTTCTTCCATTCCAGACACTTCATTGATTACATGGTTCTGGCCTTGCCTGTTCACTTGGGTGACATACGATTCCTGCCCTTGCCTTACCCTTGCATTTCTCAGGCTTTAAAAGATTTTGGAAGGATCATGAATACTAAATAGGGACTCTGGTGCAGAAATGCTCATGCTGGACAACATGTCCTTGTTTATCAGGGTCTGCTTGTGCTTGACTCAGATGTGTGGGTGATGGACAGCTTTTGATTGTTTGCCCTGATGGGAGTGGCAACATAAGCACACCCAAACCGCTTTGCATTTTAGATTTCAACAAGGGGTGCTCTGCAGTCCGGGGAAGCTCACCCTGACAAGGAGCAGCTGATCTGAAGTAGTTTTGCTCTTTCCTTCTCAGAAGATGCCTCACTAAGGGCCATCTGGTCAACTCAGCAGGCTTGCAGAAGCAACACAGGGTCCAGATGGTTGGGCTCTTGGAGGATTCTTCATAAGCCTATGCATCCAACCTCCGAGTCACCATATGCCCAAAGGTCACCCCATTCTGAGAGGCAGTCGTCCTGGGTATTTTCTTTGTGGTTTTCCCTGCGGAGTCTGCACCCTGATGTTCTCAGGGTTACAGAGCTTTAATGAGGCCTCATTATAATTACTGTAAGTACTAGCTAGCATCCTTGAGATCAGCCTTGCCACTGCCGCAGAGGGTTCAGAAAAATCAAACTGAAAGAAAGAGGGGGCGTACTAAGTGGTCCTCACATAGCGAAGGGCAAATGATGTGTGCCATTTTGTGGTACCTGTACCTGCCTTTCTATAGGAATGCCATAAAAGGCTACCATACCTTGATGACACAGGAGAGTCTTATCTTGGTATACAGGTTGAGTACTGATGACTTAAAGGACTCAGGGGGGAAGAAAATGTAAAAGAAAAGCACAAATGAAAAGAGAATTAGTCTATTGCTCCCTAGCACTTGAAGCTATGCCCTCAAGGAATGAGAAAAGGCAATTTAAGATAGTGCCTTTATTCTGCCAGCCTCTGAAGTGCAGCTTTCCCCAGAGGTAAAAGGTTAAGCGGTATGACATTTACAGTCCTCTCTCAGCCCCAGCATTTCCCCATTCCTGGGATTTTTGCAAAGTACTCAGTAGATCTGGTGGATACACTAATATGGAATCATGGGATCTAGAAATCTTCTCTACCCTAGATGCCCAGGGCACCTCTGAATAGATCATCTGCTTTGTCGTAGAGTCTGTATCCCTTCCCAGGAGTGGCAAGTCAATGCAGACTCAAGTTGGTGACTTGCTGTGAGTGTCTCAGACTTCCCAAGGGTCCTTTGACAGTGTAGGAAATCTCATTAAAGTCTGACATTTGCTCAGCATCCCTCAAGGGTAAAGGTGCTCATTCCAATCACAGGACTCCATTGCAGGGCCCAGCAGGCAGCTTGGTGGCTTTGAAAGTGAGCTGTCATCTTCAGCATCCCTTACCCCTATGCTTCTACTGGCTGTTGCAGACTCAATGGGCTCATGTGCCTTCTACTTTGAGAGCATTCTCCTCATCTCTGTCTTCCTCCTTCCCTTCCCAGGAGTGGTAGGTCAATGCAGATGTCAGACTTTAGCACCTAAATGTTTCCTGTAGGAGACCTAAGGAAGCAAAGTCTTCCCTTCACCCCCAGATAGCAAGCTGATTCATTCTTGTGAATCCACAGATGTGCTGGGCAGGCATTTCTGGCAAAGCACCAGGTCTAGGAATTAATGGAAATAAAGACAAAGGTCCCAGTCAGCTGACTTCCCTGTTTTCCAAACAATCTCTTGAAATGATGGTTGCAACAACTACAGATACACCAATTAGTCACACTCCTGGCTCCCAGAATCTCTATTTGGGGAGCATTTTCCTTCCTTAACTCTCTTGATGTGCATAGACAGTATCCAAATCTATCCCAGGGAGGCTATGCCAGGCTTTATATGTGACTTAAAAAAGCATGCATAATATATCTCCTTTCCTTAAGTGAATAGGGTGCACCAAAGACGAGAAGTAGGCCAGAAAGCTCATAATGGAGCTGAAAAATTTATATGGCCTAGTGACACCATAGTCATTGTATCATAACCTAGTGCATTGCACTTGTTTGTGGCGACTCTATTGCTAGTCACACAGAAGTATTACATGTTGGACTCTGGAGAAGGTTGTGAGCAAAAAGCTGGCTTTGCAAACCTAAAAATCTGTCTCTGAGGATCTGAACCCAGGTAAAACTGCTTGGTGGATGGCATGCACTTGTAATTTCAATACTGAGGAGGAGACAGGTGCTTCTCTGGGGCTCACCATCCCACCTGGATAGTCTAATTGGTGAGGCTTTAGGCTAATGATGGACCCTGTCTGGAAGAAAATGGACCATGTTTCTGAAGATGAAACTCAAGGTTGTCCTTTGGCCTCTATAACACACACACACACACACACACGCACGCATGCACACATGCACACACACACACAAACAAAAAAAAACTATTGCTTATACAATGATAGTAGAAAGTGCTTTCTAATGATAATAAGTGGTTGTTATGGGTTTGTGCATTTAATTGTATTATGCTTTCTGTCATTATATTCAAACATATTTATTCTACATAACAATTATTGTAAAATAACATGCCTTGTTACCCCAGAAACTGTTTTATACAGCTCTTGTTTACAGAATCTTTTGGTTGCATCCAGGGACCACGTGGAGTAACTGAGCAAAATCCCCCAGTCATTACAAGAACACTTTGTGAGAATCAATGAGAGAATCACCTAGGGATAAATTCTTCACAAGATGTTCTCATTGGTCACCTCCTCCATAGCTCATGGATCATAGTTATCCCGAGGATCTACATTTGAACTGTAACTACTTGAACTTCCTGTCACTTGGTATCTCAGTTGCAGTTTCTATTGCCATGATGGAGCACCACAGTCAAATGCATCTTGGGGAGAAAGGGTTTATTTTGTTTACCCTTCCGTATAACAGTTCATTGTGGAAAGCAGTCATGGCAGAAACTCAAACAGGCAGGAATCCGAGGGCAGGAACTGATGCAGAAGCTGAGGAGGAATGCTGCTTCCTATTTGTTGTTTGTAGCATGCAGGGCCATCAGCCCAGGGGTGGAACCACCCACAATGAGTTAGGCCCTCCCACATCTATCACTAATTAAGAAAATGCCTGGCAGGTCTGGCTACAGCCCTATCTTGTGGAGACAATTTCTCAGTGAAGGTTTCCAACTCTTAGATGCTATAGCTTGTGTCAAGTTGACAAACAAAACAAAACAAACAAAAACCCCAAAAACAAAAAATCTAGGCAGCATACCTTGTTTCTTATAATAAATGCTAGCCTCTACCTTTCCAGCTATATGTTCATGTTTTACATACAGAATCCCCACTTTCTGTCAAATTCTACAAGATATTTATTAT
Organism: Ondatra zibethicus; assembly: GCA_004026605.1. Taxonomy (NCBI): domain Eukaryota; kingdom Metazoa; phylum Chordata; class Mammalia; order Rodentia; family Cricetidae; genus Ondatra; species Ondatra zibethicus. The sequence goes on from PVIU01002279.1 coordinate 99,686, forward strand.
TATCCCGTCACCAATTTCTTAATGCTTTTATGCTAACTGCATATTTGAGTTCCCTAGAGAAAAAGAATTAATAGGATTTTCTCTTTAATATTTATTATATACCAAGATCTCTCTCTCTCTCTGTCTCTCTCTGTCTCTCGTGTGTGTGTGTGTGTGTGTGTGTGTGTGTGTGTGTGTGTGTGTGTATCCCTTAAACACACTCACAAAAGGACAGAAATTCTCAGGGACACTGAGGGTTAGATTGACGGTAAGAACTGGCTCTATGGGACCACAAAGGCCAAGATGCTTTATCTTCTATTGTTGGAGGAAATCTGGTGATATAATTTGATCTGCACCTGAAGACTTGAGGGCCAAGGTTATCAATGTGTGTAGATGTATTCCCCAGCTCAAACAGAAGCAAACTGCCCTTCTTCTGCTTTATGGATCTAGCTGAAAAATCAGTGGATTTGTTAATGCTCACCAAGATCGGGGAGGATGGATCTTCTTAACACAGTGTACTTGTTTGACAATAGCTACTTTCAGAGACACCCCTATAAACACTCTGAAAATGTTTCACCAGTTACTTGGCAATCCCCAGTCGACACAAACTACATAGAGAGGAGCACAGAGGGCAACGGGAAGGAGATCATGTACACATTGTCTAAACTTATTACTTTTGCCAGTTTAATTTTTTTATTATTGTGGAGGGTGTGAGTAGATATGGTGAGTGTACGCGTGTGCACATGCGTCATGGTGTGCGTGCACCATAGCACATGTGTAGAAGTCAGCCTTTTACTCCAGTTCTGAGACAGAGCTCAGCTCCTCAGATTTGCAAGCAAGCGCTTTCACCCGATGAGCCTTCTACCAGCCTTCATCTAAACATAATGTGTGCTTGCCACTTGAATTGCATTTAAAAAGGAAAGGATGAATGGAAATCTCACAAGGAAAGGTGTGGTTTTTGAATATCTGACCTTATTCCTACAGAGGCAACTACTCTCCTGCACTTGGTATGCACTTGCTCAGTATTATAATTACTTTTAAGGGGACCATGAGCATATGAGATATTAAACATATTGCTTAAGGCTAACTGGCTAAACAGAGGGCATAGTTCCCTCCTGGAGCTAGGAACAAGCACTATGCTCATGCAAACCCAGAAGACTGACACAGAGGTATAGATGGGAAGGATACAAAGCCTTCACTGCAAAACAGGCAAAATGATGGGCGAGAAGACATGGGACTCCTGAATTCAGTTTTCTGGAAGGGAAGTGCTGTATGTGGTTTCCATATTTCCAGGCAGCTCTATTGACTCTTCCTCTCCCCTCCCCCATTCCAGACATTTAAAAGATTAATGGTATCTGTGAATCTAAGAAGGAAGCCATGAGCTGGCTTAGGTTTGCCTCCATGCTCGATTTGAATTCATCAGCCTCTAATTTATAGCTCAAGCATGTCTACAGATCTTCCCAAATTTAACTTGATGTTTCCTAAAGTGTTAGAATCCAGCCATTTGAAACCTGCATTGCATGTCTGTCCAGTGATGGTAATCAGGTCCGCCATCCCATTGGAGGAGAAAAAGAAGTCAAGAATCCTTTATTTATTTAATATGTATATACTGAGTATCTAGACACGGACTTAGGCTAGTTAAGAGCAACAAATGCAAACAAAATTAATTGCTGATATCATAACCTTGTAATCTACTTGAGAGGGAGGAGGAAGAAGAATAGGAAGAAGATCAAAGCACTGAACTGCATTTTACTAAAGGTGAAATTTAAGGCCCTATGTATGAATCACAAAAGGGCCCTAAAAGGGCCACAGAGTTGGGAGACATTCCCAGACTTATCCCTGGGGGTCTGCATGGTTGACTAGGAGAAGGGGCATCTCTATGCTTTTGGATACATATGAAATATGGTTTTTAGAATCTACTAATTTGTGGCTTTTCAGGATATATTGTTCTGGAAAATTCTTGGCATTCTTTAGCTGTCCTCCTTGTATCCTTGTTCATGACACTTTCCTTTGGTGTCTTGTTCATTTATCTCCTGCATCTCATGGTGAGAGATGAAAGTGAAGGCATAATGGGAACTGGTGGAGTAAGGGAGGTGGTGAAGAACCAGAATGGCACCGATGGCTGCCCTCACTGCTGACCAAGGGGTCTCTAGAAGTCCCTATGGAGGTAGAGTCCAGATTCACTTCTGCTCTTGGAGTTATTCTTTTTTTAAATTCATCTATTTATTTTACATCCCAGCAGAAGCCCTCCCCTCATCCCTCAACCTCTCCTCTTCTGTCTCCATCCAAGAAAGAGCAGGTCTGCTATGAGCATCAACAAAGCATAGCATATTGCAGCAAGACAAAGCACCTTCCCATATATTAAGGTTGGGCAAGGTAACCCAGCATGAGAAGCAGGGTTCCAAAAGCCGGTAAAGGAGTTGGAGACAGCCCATGTTCCCACTGTTAGGAGTCCCACAAGAGGATCAAGCTACACAATTGTAACATATATGCAGAGTGCCTAGGTCAGTCCCATGAAGGCTCCCTGGTTGTTGATTCAGTCTCCGTGAGTCCCATGAGCCCAGGTTAGTTGATTGTGTGAGCCTTCCCATGGTGTCCTTGAACCTTCTGGCTCCTGCATTCATTTCTCCTCCTCCTCAGCAGGATTACCAAATTCAGTGTAATGTTTGACTGTGGGTCTCGGCATCTTCCTCTATCAGTTGCTGGATGGTGCCTCTCTGATGACAATTGGGCCAGTCTAACTGGATGTTGGCATGTAGAAGAATGCAAATTGATCCGTATCTATCACCCTGCACAAAACACAAGTCCAAATGGATCAAAGACCTTAACATAAATCAGATACACTGAACCTGATAGAAGAGAACGTGGGAAATAATCTTGAATGTATTGACATGGGAGACAACTTTCTCAATAGAGCTCCAACAGCACAGGCACTAAGATTGACAATTAATAAATGGGACCTCATGAAACTGAAAACTTTTTGTAAGGCAAAGGACACCACCAATAGAACAAAACAACAGCCTACAGAATGGGAAAAGATCTTCACCAGCCCAACATCTGACGAAGGACTGATTTCCAAAATATACAAAGAACTCTTGGCATTGTTCTAACGCCAGCCTCACACCTTTGCCTGGAGTATCTGGCAGATATCCTCAACCTCTCCGCCCTTCCCAAATGTAAAAAGTACAAGAGGATAACAAGAGAGGGCGCAAGTGTCAAAGAATCGTTTCTTTTCTTCCTTTCGTGGGCATTTTTATTTTCAGTGTAGTTCCATAAGCTAAACCCTCTATCCCAGATTACAAACTTGTCTCTCCAATAGAGGGCACAGTTCAGATAGTCAAATGGCATAATCTCTGCCAGTGGGAAAAAAAGAAAACAAAATGAGACAAAAAAAAAACCAAAAACAAACAAACAAACAAAAAAAACCGAAAAACAACCCTCGAAGCTATCTTACAAGGAAGGCATGGAAACAATTTCACCTGCACTTCTTTTTCAAAATAAGATCCCTGTGGTTGTCACTAACTGAGGACGCAAGAGTAAAGATGATTCTGATTGCCAAGCCCAATAGCACACCTCCCAAGATGCACTGAATTTTTGCAGTCAGGTATCCACTGAAACCAGGAAACAGAGACATGTTATTAGGGCTAAAAGAAGAGAAAACACCCTATCTGTCCAAAGGATCTGGGAGGTTGTGTTGCTATCAAGAGACTGCTGCATCTGCTTCTGACCACAATGCACCCTCCTACTTACAACAACCAAATCACAGGTGGAATATATAAAACATGGCTGTCAAGGTGCTAAGTATCAGGCAATAAGAAACAGCAGTTCTCAGGAGTTGAGAAACAAAGTTACTTCCACAATTGCAGCAGCCCATTGCCTTAAGAGTTAATATTCAACAGCACAGCTAGAACCAGAAGGACTCTCTGAGAAGAGATGTAATCAGAGTCTGGCAAAGTCAAAACAGCAAGAGTTAGTTTACAGAGTCAAGTACTAGAGCTGTACAGAAGCAATGTGAGAGATCTGGAAAGAGCCCTCAGAAGGATGCCCTGAGCTCTGATCAAGTCATGTATGAGAGGAAACTCTCCAGAAGAGGAGAAAGAATCATTCCATGAGCAGGGATGGCACACAGGATGAGGACAAGTCCCTGCTTACATTTTCTGTTAAAAAAAAAAGACACATGACTTATGGGACACTGGGTAAAGTGCATAATAAGATCTCCAGTGGCAGGAAACCATTAATACTTGGGTGAGCATGGCTCACATTCTGCCTAACAAGTTTGAAAAGGAGGGGCTCTTTTTTTTCTTATAAAATTCACCCAGAAGAAAAGACAAGAATATTTAAGGAAAACGGAAATGTCCAGTGTACAGGAAGATAATATCACAATGTCTGGACTTCGGTAAAAAATTACCAGGCATGAAAAGAAAAAAAAATCACTATATGGATCTAGAGCAGCAACAACAATAACAACCAATTAAAAACACACTTGAACTGATAGCTACTAAAATATTAGCAACCAAGGATAGTACAATAGTTATTCCATATCTACAATACTAAATCATGTATGTTCTGATATTCATATATCTCAAATGTTAAGCATAGATGTGGAAATGTTTTAAGGAAACCAGTATAAATATAGAGTCACAAACTAAGGAGAAAAAGAGGAAGAAAAGACTGTATTGAAATAATGGCAGATTAGACACTGAGTAGCAGATTAGACACTGAGTAACAAAAGAGCTACTGATACTGCAGACACTTCTATACATATATGCAATTTAAGAATGAAGCATAGAGAAAAACATGATAAAGTATGTAGGACATTAGTGGATCACCTTCAAGTGTTTGAATATGTATGTAAATAGAGTCTCCGAAGGACATGAGGGACAATAAATGATGTGGGATTCCCCTTGTAAGCTATGAATATGTTTTATTACCTTTGGTTATTAAAGAAGCTGTTTCGGTGAGTGGCTTAGTAGAGTCAAACCAGATGGGAAATCCGAACAGAGATATAGAGAGAAAGTACATGGAGTCAGGGATTCGCCATGTTGCTGCCAAAGGAGAAAGATGCCAACTGCCAGCCAGAACCTTACTGGTAGGCCACAGACTCATGTGATACACAGATTAATAGAAACTGGTTAATTTAAGATGTAAGCACTATCTAGAAATATGCCTAAGCTATTGACCAAACCGTGTTATAATTAATATAGTTTCTATGTTATTATTTGGGTCTGGGTGGCTAGGAAATGAATGAGCAGCCTCCACCTACAAAGACATAAAACACCGTTTGAAATACTGACAAAAAGATTTTTTTAATTAACATTAATACAAAAAATGAACATCTGGACAAAATATTACATAATATGTAAAATGTTTATAAAAATAACAAGTTGATAACAAAACTAATCAAAGTAGATCGAATTTTCATATATGTGCTACCAAAGAGAGCACTGATGTAGACCCAGATAAATGGAAAGATAACCCAGGATATTCTGTGTTAGGGCATAGAAAAGCATATTGGCCAACTTTCTATCACTGTGACTAAACCCCTGAGACAAACTTATAAAGAAGAAAGATTTCTTCTGGCTAAGACCTTGTGAAGGTAACTACACCATTTCAAACCTGGTAAACTGGCCTTGTTGGGCCTGCAGTGAAGCAGCTCATTGTGACAGAAGGGTGTGGCTGTGGACATTGTCCATCTCATGGCAATCAGAAAGATCCCCAGACATTCAAATAAGAGCCACAGCTTAGGAAGACAGGCATTACCTAAATTCCATACTTACGTTGGCACCAATGAAGGAGTAGGGAGATAGTCCACTGTAGCAGAATGGGCACCGTGGAAATAGACCCGTATAAACAGTCAACCCAGACAAACATACACAAGACATTCAGTGGAAAGAAGATAGTCCTTTTTTAATGAATAGTGCTAGAACAATTGAATAAACAAAATTTGTACATGCCAAAATGTTTGTGGACCTAGATAGACGCTACAAGAGAATGTATGTGTATGTTGTTCTGAACATTAATATTCTATGGGAAACCCCTGTTGCTGAAGACAACATCAACTTTGGCTGCAGGACATACAGAAGAAATTTCAAACTCACTGGAAATTTCTTTCCTGATGGCTATATCATCTAGTGCCAGGTTAAATGCAGGCTGCTGAATCAGCAGCACTGGACCCTGCAGGCTGCAGCATTAGCCTGCCAATCAAGATATGCCTCCTGGTGCAATAGTGGCACGCCTGTTACAAGGTAGCTAACAACAGCATATGTATTTCCATCCTTATCAGCCTACACATCAAGGCTCAGAGAATATGGCAGAAGAAGAGGCAGAAAGAACGTAAGACCAGGGGATGGGGAGGAGAGCTGTTAAATGCTGTCTTCAGGGCAAGACACAGTCAGATTCACAGCAGCTGTGGTGACCTGCGTAAGACCCACGCATTAGGTGAGATAAAATTCTGTCACAGATGATGTAGGTAATATCCAGGCCCCTCTCCTAACTGAGGAGCAGTGGGTAGTTTCTGGAAAAGGAGGCTCATTCATGTTGGAGGATGTGGCCATTGAAAGCATCCTCACGCCTCCATGAATAGGTACCACAGCCAGGTGTACATGGGCAGAGCTAACTGGACTTAGCAGGTTGTCAACAATAACCACAGCAACAAAGGGGCATAAAGTTGGGAGGGATGAATATTCAAGGGATATGGGGTGGGTTTGGGGGGTAAAATGGGAGGTAGATATATTCATATTTTAGTGTATATCTGTATGAAAGTTTTAAGAAAGAAGGAAAACAATTTTAAACCCCAAGGTGATGGTATTTGTGGAGGAAGAATCTTTGGGAGATGGGTAGGTCATGAGATCCAAATGGATGAAATTAGTATCTTTATGGATTTCTATACACTGTGGTCTTTTTGCTTATATCACCTGAGAACATAGCAAGGCAACACCGTCTTTAAACCAGAAGCAGTCTTCATCAGACATCCGGCATTCTGGTGCCTTGAAATTGGAATTCCCAGACTGAAGAACTGAAAGAACTGCTCATTTCTTATACTTGACCACTTTCTGGTATTTGCTAGAGCTGCTCAAGATGACCGAGACTCCAACTGGACAATAAACCTAAAAGTGAAATGAAAACAACAAAACTTCTAGAAGATAACAGGAAAAATGATGAAAGAATGTTCAATATTATATGTCATTGCGGAATCAGAAGTTTGGAAACGATTACACACCACCACACACCTAAGGCAAGAGCGTGATGTGACAAGAGCTCTTATGTATTCTTGGTGACAAAGTGATATGGACGCTTCTGAAGAGGCTTTGCGGTTCTTTTCTCTTTGAAAAGAATTTTTAAAAAATTTTACATATATACATACATGTATGTATACCATACACACATGTATGTATATATATATACACATATATGTATTTATATACTCCACATAAAATAAATATATATAATGAAAATGTATATAGTACCATGTTTAAGTGTGGGTGTGTGAGTGCTTTGCTGCACAAATAGAAGTCAGAGCACAATCTGTGGGAATCAGTTTTCGCTCCTGCCACACAGGTCCATAAGGTTAGATTCCTGTCATCAGCCTTGGTGGCAAGAGCCTTTACCTGCTGAGCCATCTCACTGGCGTTTTACTGTCATCATCATCATCATCATCATCATCATCATCATCATAGCAGCCATTATGAAAAAGATTCAAAGCAGTTTTTTGCAAAGTTAAACATAGACAAACTTATAATGTAATAATAGTAGTATTGAGCTTTGCCTCTATCAGTTGAATATTTAATGTCCACATAAAGTGCTACCCGTGAATACCTGTGTGCATTTCAAGAGCTAAGACTTTAAGTGCTTGTTTAACATCTTTGATCCTCAGGTACCCTTTTCCTGTTGTTGTCATATGAAGCACTGGTATTTGACAAGCGTACTGAGGCAATTCAGTGAAGAAACAGGCCTTTTAACAAATGGTTCTGGAAAATCTCACACATAAAGTGGATTTTAATCATTATCTCATGCCCTGTACAAAAACTGAATTAAAATAGAATCATGTAAAACCCCCAACCACAAAACCTTAAGGATTCATGAAAGAACAATTTGAAAATCTGATTTCATCAGAACTAAAACCTGTTCTTTTGCAGAACAGTGCCAGGAGAATGAAAAGACAAGTGGGTATTCAGATAAAATCTTAAAAAACAATATTACCATGACAAGGCCTATACCCAGAATGCATATAAAACTCTGATAATTCAATAGTAAGAAAACAGCAGCTCAGTTTAAAAGTTAGCAAAAGATTTTGAAAACAGTTCACCAAAGAATATATACTGCTAGCAGAAAGAAAGAAAGGAAAAAGGAAAGAAAGAAAGAAAGGAAGGAAGGAAGAAAGGAAGGAAGGAAGGAAGGAAGGGAAGGAAGGAAGGAAGGAAGGAAGGAAGGAAGGAAGGAAGGAAGAAAAATCAGAATAGCTGCCCAGCATCATTAGTCAGGGAGGAAGATGCAAGTTAGAATAATGACAAGAACCCACAACTTATTTATTCAACTGGATGAGGTTATAAAGATTAGCTGGTATTGGTAAGGACGCAAAGGCTCGGGCTTCTCATACACTACCTGTACATATGCAAATAGCAAAGCCACTTTAGAAAACATTGCAGCAGTTTCTTAGAAAGTTAAATCTATGCCCAACACAAAGGAAATGACACAGCTAAGTAAAGTCATATGGTCATAAAAAAATATGTGCAAATGTTCTTACTAACTTAATCTCCAATGTCTCCAAACAGGAAACCTGATTGCTGACTTATAAGAGAATGGATGAACGGAGCCCTGAACTGTGGTATGACTATACATTATATTATTCATCATGTAAAAGGAATGACCTTGATAGATGTATTTGGCTGAATTACAAAAATAATTATGTTGTGTGGACCAAGCTACATAAAGTGCATGATGATTCTATTTATTAAAATTACACACATATGGGAACTATAAATTAGTTGATTGTGACAGAAAGTAGAGTAGTGGTTGTCTGGGATTGAGAAAAGGGTGGACATCCAACTCATGGTCTGCAGTGATTTTCTTGATGGTGGTGGTTTTGTGGGCATGTAAACACACGCATACATATATCACAACTTATAAAAACATATGTCAAAAGAGTAGCAGAAACTGTGAAACATCTAAATGGTCTTTGCAGTAGATTAGGTTCATGGGTTGGGCAAAGACCAAGTTCACAGGGACTTAGGGGCCACAGATATAGTGGTGAATGGCAGGAGAGTGCCTTTAAACAGAGCAGGAAGTTCTGGCACTTTGGAGGCACCCCTGGAGACCTTAGAACAAAAGTTGGAAAACCAGAAGGTATGTGTGGGATTTATGTGGCTCACAACTTGCAGACTGAATCCTTGCCGTGAAGTCTCTACTCAATTAGAATGCAGAAAACAAGCGCCCCCCAATGCTGTGTGATGACAATCAGAGCCTAAGCTCTGACTTCATCCTTCCATGCCTCCAGCCTCCTGGGCAGTGGTGGGACCGCAGTCTGCCGGGAAGCAGTGTCGGCACTGCAATCAGGCATAATTGCTTTCTAAGTCTGATCCCTTTTATCCTTCCATTTTCAGTCAGGAAACGCTGCCTCGGCTCCTTTGTTTCCATCCTCCCTTTCCTTTCCGTGAGCTTCTGACCACGCTGTCCGTCTCCCTCTTCTGTCCTCTTGGGTCACATAGCATTCCCCTCACAATCTATTTCACTTGTCCTCTTGTCTTTCAGGACACAGATCATTTGTTCCAACTTCCTTCTCTAAAGGGGCCACCTATCACCTCTGGAAACAGTGCCCCTATCTGATGCCTCCTGTGAAATGTAGGGGCTCCCTTGCTTCCCCATGAGGAGCAACTGCGGAACAAAACCAGCTTTCTCCCTAACATTTGACTAAAAATAACAACTCCTGGAAGTGGGGGCGGGAGGCAAAAAGACATAGGTGACATTGGGGAGATGCTTACAAAGGGGGACCAAGGGGCAGGGGTATATGCAAGATGACAGAGAAGGAGAATACACTGAAATTCACTTTGTTCCACAATGCCATAATGATGTCTATTACCTTGTATGCTAACGGGAAGCAGAACAAACCAAAAGTCAACCTCTGCTTACATGTGATTTTCTTTAAACCCACTCTCCCTTTGTCCGCTTCCTGGGGTTTTGCCTCACCAGTGCTGGTCTATCCGTAAGATCCCTGTCCTCAATGGAGAATGCCACTTGGTTTTCCACACAAACTCCAGTAAAGCAGAATTCATTCAGTCAGAGAGAGAAAGAGCGAGAGAGAGGGAAAAAAAAGCCGAGGTTGGAAGGACTTTATATATCAATAAGACACATGTATGAAGCTGTTCAAATTGCTAATGGTTCACTGTGAAACACCTAATACCACCTGGGACAAAGCACCTTCCTAGCCATTAATGAATAGGCACACGCAGAATATGAGATAGCTCCCCAGCTCCTTTCACTGCCTTTGATAACACAGGCTCCGGAATCATCCCTGCTGTATAATGAAAACCTCAGCCTGAATTGTATCAATGCAAATCACAGGAGCTGCCTGCAAGCTTGTGTATTATAACTTATCTGTGGGGCCAATAAAAAGATATGCCATTATCGGCCTTGTCCACTTAACTATTAATAAGCTTCCTTCAGCCCTTTCATCTCACCTCTCTCCGGCTCCCACTGCTAGCACCAGGGCCTGCTTGTCTTTCCCACTGGCAGGCTCAGCCAAGGAGTGCGGAGTGCCTCAAGTGGTGCAAAATGACAGGCAGGGAAAATAACTTGAGCGTTCTTCAGGAACTCCCAGGTTTTCATTTCAAACCCTGGAGGTTTCCAGGACCGAGACACGCCTGTCCAGAGCTACATCTTTTTAGCGCTGCAGAGGAGTTTCCCGATGGTTGAGGTGTCTTCGACCTGTTCCTTGTCCTTTGGAGCCCTGCAGACAAGGGGATGACGGCGAAAGCAGACCATTTGGGAGGCTGGCTCTGGGCGTTCTCTTCCAAACGGTGACACTTGCCACAGGGTGTGTTTCAGCGCCGTCTTCTGTGCTTTCTGCTGTTCTAAGTCTTGTGTAAACCTCACCAAGCCATACCCGTGAGCTGAAATAGCACCCCGTAATGACCACCAGGTGGCGGTCGTCTCACTAAACCAAGCATTCTTGCGCTGCAGGAGAAAATAGAGCCCTGTGAGCCAGGACTCCACAGAGAATGCCAGCAAGGTCCTTTGGCGCACAGCTTTTATGTGTAATTATTGTCACTTTCCTCTGCTGGCATTTTCTAGAGCACTTTTCCCTTTTTCCAGATCCTCCTCCTCCTTTTCTTCATTTCTTGAATGGTTTTCTGCTGGGCATTTTACCCAAATTTACAGATGCCCTTTCTTTCTTGAAAACAGCCTCACCTCACATTCGAGAATGAAGTGATGTAGACAGAACTGCAGTCACTCAAAGAAAATCTATGGAAGAAAGATTCTGGCTGGCACTTTTCTTATAGGCTCATCTACCTTGCTGTGTCTGATACTCTACTCGGGTTAATTAAGCAGCACGCTGATCTCCTATTCTATGGCGCTTGTATGTCTATATTGTTTCTCGTGACCTTCACAACAGAATTCGTAACAGCAAATAACACCTGAAGATCTATTTACCAACACTTATTGCAGAGGCCTGGGAGACAAGCAGAGTGGTCTTCTGATTAACGTGGTTAGCTGGAGAACTACCGAGACATGACCAGAACAAGCCCTCCGGCTTCTATGGTGCCTCATTTCCTTTTTACAGGTGTCACCTTTTTGTGCAAGAGCAGGCACAGGGACTGCTCCTCCTTGCCCTCCACAGATTACCACTCGTTTCTTTAAACTGTTATGGCAGACGGAGCCCTGTTTTTGAAACAGGATTCCCTCTGATAAGAACCCCCGCTGACCCTGTCCCTATCCGGTCAGGCTTTCTATGTGGCTGACCGATGATCTCCCATGAATATTTATGACCCTTTGTGAAGCACCTCCACCTGCAGTGTTCTGTGTGAGCCTGCGATAGTTTAGAGTAAAGAATAAAACTTCCGGGGCTGGAGAGATGGCTCAGTGGTTAAGAGCACTGGCTGCTCTTCCAGAGGTCCTGAGTTCAATTCCCAGCAACCACATGGTGGCTCACAACCATCTGTAATGAAATCTGGCACCCTCTTCTGGCGTGCGGGCATACATAGAGGCAAAATGTTGTATACATAATAAATAAATAAATCTTTAAAAAAAAGAATAAAACTTCCCACATACAGACAAAATCTGAGGCCAGGTGACACAAGTGTTCCTACCCTGCAGAATGGGTGCAGAAGGCATCCATGCCCAGGCTTCCTAAGGCTCTTTTTCTGCTTGGTGCCTCTCTCCCACACATGGCCTCTGCAAACAGAAACGCCAGAAGTAGTCCTCTTTGTTTTATTTGGGAAAACACATGAAGAGTAAGTTGTCTTAGCCCCACAAGAGAAGCGAGAGGAAGGCAGAATGCAATCGCCCAAGTTGGAGAGTTGCCACAGACAACAGCTGCAAGCCTCCACTGTGGGATGCAAAGGCAATATTGACCAAGAAGCAGCGTGTTACCCTTCACACGCCCATTCTGACAGTGTGTTCCTCACCCGTGTTTATTCAGAAGACCTCGGAATCTACTTTGTATGAGAAGCCCATTACAGACATCTGCAGATGCTCAGGGATATAGTGCCTGAGACAGAGAGTGGGAGACAGGTAAGGACGATTAATAATTCATGCAGCAAACCCATTTAGTTCTCTCGCTGGGAAGTAGGGTTCCTGTGAGGGGAGCCGGAGTAAGTGGTTTGGAATGATGTGCATAGAGATGAATAGGGTTCTGGCAGGGTGGGAATAGAATGTTTGATGCAACGTTCAAACTCTTCGGCAAAAGCCAAGGCGAGCCTCAGACAAGCCGGAGCCCTTAGTGCTGGCGGGGGCTCCAGATCTCCTTTCCCCGGCTCCCTCCAAGATGCAGATTGGAAGTACAATAGAGGCATACAGGGACTGTCACTTCATAAAGCCACTTTCCAGACCAACGGTGAAAGCTGTGAGGTATATTCCAGAAGGTAATAGCAGCTTGGAAACCTTGAAGACTGCTTGCTGGTGGTCTAGGTGGGCTTTCAAGAGACAAAGAGGGAATCCAGGGATCAGAGCTCTTTGAGTCAGGCAGATAGGCCTCCAAAGAGTAAAAGAGGCCAGGTTTAGGAGCTAGTGAGAAGGAAAGGTAGAAAATAAAAGCCGATGGAAGGTGGGCAAGGTCAGACTGCACTGGAAAAGAAATGGGAAATTTAAGGTGTACATATATTTTAAAAGAGTAGGAGTGTTGAAGGTTTCTGAAAAGAAAGACGTACTTGGTGTATGGGAGTGGAGAGAGAGATTAATTTTTCTCAGGGACTTTTAGAGGATGTTGTTTTTCAGAAAAGAAAAAAAAAGAATAATTGTCAGAACTCTCTCTTTAAGATCCATGGCTTCAGTGGCCCAGGGAAGCTGGCAAGCTTTCCCGTACCAGGCACGGTTCCCCTCCTCTTGAGCAGGCTTTAAGTCCAAATGAACAACTGTTGGTTGCCACCAGTGTGTGAGTGCCACTTCTTGCACTTTCATGGGTGTCTTGCCATGCTGGTAACAGTCATGGTTCTTAGGTGCTGCAGCTGGCTAGGACCGTCTCATCACTTTCTCCCTTTGGCAGCTTGCATTGCATATTTATTAACCATTTCTCCACTTTGCTATAACAGCCTAATTCCTAAGTACCTGCTATATCTTATTCTTGCATCCATCAATAGGTTTACCTACCACTCCTCTCAAAAGAGCTTCTATATACAGCAAATGGACACCATCACAAAAATCCATAAATGAACCCAATACAGAGACTGGCAGATTGTGGGGATCTCAGCCACACCACAGACATCTACATCACGACTCCTGAATCTATGGCTCAGTGAATATCACTGAAGAGGGATCAGAAAGATTTTTAAGAATCAGAATACCAGGACGTCTGCTCTGAAACAAACGTTCCTGGAAATTGCCACAAGACTTGACCAATAGCAATATCAACAGTCAAGTTAACACAGAATGGGGAAAACTACATAGGGCTCCATCCCACTCCTAGGCAAAGAACTATTGGCAACTAATGACTGTTGAGAAAAGGGTAATTAGCTTCTCCCAGAGATGAGCTTTCTTATTGGTTGGCCAATGCAGAGTGGAGAGCTTGAGATCATGTACACACAAACAACACAAAAGGAATCAGCAGGTTCTGTTTCTAAATAATCACACACACACACATACACACACACATACACACACACATACACACACACACGAATATATGTATGTGACGGCAACAAATATAATAAAATAAAAAGAGGCTATCACCTTGAGGGTGGGGGTCCAGGGGAGGCATCTGAGAAAGGAAAACTGGGAGGGGCTGGGGGAGGAAAGGAGGGCAAGTGATGTAATAATATTTTAACAAAAACAATTAAAAAAAGAACTTTATCTTTAAAAGGTAAATTTGGTGGGGGCTAAAACAATTACCCAGAAGCATTTGCATATGTCCAAGACCAAAAGGCTCAAAGACACACTGTCAATGTGCAGAAGGACTTTGACAGCACTGGCCCCACTCCATTCAACAAAAAGGCTCTTGGAACTTTAGGGGAGTTTCTGGGGTCACAGACAATTTTTATAAAACACAGGACCAAGAATGCCCGAAAGAACTTGAATGCTGTCCTTCTCCTAGTGAGTTCTGGTCTGGACCAGTACTCTCACTTATAAAAAACATTTGCTGTTTAGGAAAGGTTCTGACCCTCCACTAAAGAGCCATGTATAGATGCTATTCTATCTGCTTTTACATTGATTTCATGTAAGTTCGCTCTACATTTTTTAAAATTGTACATGAACATAGGCAGGAACAATGCAGAGTCAACACTTTACTCCGAACTATCCTCTTACTTGTTATTTGCATGTGTGCTATTAAAGGAGGTTGCTGGATATGTGGAGCAGGAACAGCAGAGTGCTGGAAGAGGTCCCTCGACTCTCAGTTCCTCAGGGCCATCACATCTAGCATATTACTTCTGATATATGTGGGAGTCTTAAGACTGAACTTGGGGTGTCATCATCCTACTCTGTCGCTTCTTTAGACCAACTCTGAATGTCAATGTCCCTCGACCATGTAGATAACTTGGTCTAGAAGTAGGCTTTTTTATCTCAATATTCTTTGTCCTAATTGAGAAAAAGAACCTAAATATTATGATCATCTCATATTGCTTCCCTTTCCAGTCTGGGAAAAATTTCACACTTCATCAACAAATGGGCTTCCTGGAAACATCAAGGAATATTAAGCATATCAGGAGAAAAGAAATCACCTTTATCTAAAGAGAGATGCTAATACAATATACATGAAGCTTAAACACAGACCCTCTCGGGAAGGAGCGGTACCTCAGCTTCCTGGAAGGGCACCGTGATCTAGTGCCCCTTCTCTATATGCTTATCTTCTCTGCAATGGTTGGGCAGGCAAGGTTCGCTTCTGTCCTGGAGCAGGTGTCTTCAAATCTCCAAATCAAATTTCTTCATCTTCAAAAGAGGCCAACTTGCTGGCTCTCAGTCTGTGACTTCACAGTGTACACCTCTGGCCCTCGGCATCCTGTGTCCCTCCTCAGGGATCATAACCCCTTTGTATTACAAAGAAGGCTCTCTTCCCATACCTGGTTGATACATCTCCTTATGCTCTCCTGGTAGAGCCAGGGAGTTTATAAACTCCAAAGCCATTTAGACCAGACCCTCTCTGGAAGCTCCCAGGAATGCCGAGTGGTGGATTTGTTTTTCTTCAGTGTCTAGCCGTGGACAGCAATGCTCTCATGGTCACCAGTCTATTGCCATCATATGCTTACAGAATGCCTCATGCTGACATGATTTGCTAAAGGAACATGTTGAGAGCAGGAACAGCAGGATTTGTCCTCCACTTTAGAAACCTTAAAATGAACTGCATTTCTGAAGGGGTTGCTGACCAACTGCCTGGAGCTCAGCATGCATATCTTTATACAACTGTCAGGGTTTTTCTACTGATTTATCAAAATCATTTGAACTTGTAATGTTACTGAGAGACTTTCATAATGGTGCTACTATCATGAAAATGAATTAAAACATAAAACCCATTAAGCTGCATAACCTAGCCTCCATCCCACGAGAGTCCCAAAGATAGAAAATATGTTCAATCCCATCTAGCATAGAACAGTGGTAATAATCACTGCTGGGGCTTTTGAAGAGCTTGGTGGGCAGCAGCATAGCTCTGAGTCTTGAAATATATGATGAAGTAATCCTTGTATAAGCCTAATGAGCAGTTCCATTATTATACTCAGTTTACAGGTGGAAAAACTGAGGCCCAGAGAGATGACTCGACACTCAATTTCTAGTACATGACGGAGCTTAGATTTGAATCCATTCTACATTAAGAATTCAGCTAATTCCGTAGGAAACCCTAAAAAGACATTTATTGCAGAGTTAGTGATATAGCTCAGCGGTAGAGTGCTTACCTAGCATGCGTGAAACCGAGGCTCAATTTCTAGGCAGGGGAAGGGAGACGGAATTATCTACTAGACAAATAGGTTTAAACAAAAACAAAAAAAATGAAATCAAGAATAAAACCAGAAAAAGAGCTTTACGATAGGAATGATAACTATAGGGATAACAAATAGGGAGAAAAACAGGACTGGGATTCTTTAGCAAGAGCAACTGTGGCATAGGGACCGGGGAGCTGAGCATATTGTCTTTGGGTTTCCTAACTGAAGCCTTCAGTGTCCGTTAGGACCATCACTTAGGCTTCTCAAACAGATGAGATACAGCCAGTCTTTCATACTCTCACCTCACAAATGCAAGTAAAGCAGAGCTAGTCCAATTTTCTTGTAGTGACTGAGAAGTGGTTAGCAAGCAAGAAAAAGCAAACTGTGTTGAAAGTAAAATGTGTGCGCTTGAGAGCTTGTCTCCCGAAGGAAATAACCACCATATTGTTGCAGTAGGCAGAGGGAAAAAATAACGAAGAGGAGATGGGGGAAGAGGAGCGGAAAGGAGCTGTGTCTGCATTCTAGATGAGTTTGTCTATAGTGTCTCGCTCACTCCTCCTCTCTCAATGGATGTCCTTCACTCCGCTCAGTCCACTCCTCACCATGTGTGCGTGTTTGACTCTTTTGTCTTACCTCCCTATCCTTAGGTCTGCATCAACTATGTAGTCAGAACTGGCTTTAGTAAGCATTCAAATGCTGTCAGAAAAATGTCTGTCTTACTTTTTGCTATTGCTGTGATAAACACCTTGACCAAAAGCAACTTGGAGAGGAAAGAGTTTATTTGGGTTACTTGTTATGGTCCATCATCAGGGGAGGACAGGAACTAATTCAAGGCAAGAACCCAGGAGGAAGGAAATGAAAACAAGGCAAGGGAAGATTGCTGCTTACTGGCTTGCTCCTCATGTCTTGCTCAGATTGTTTTCTAATATAACTCAGGACCACTTTCCCAGGGATGCTACCTCCCACAGTGGCCTGGACCCATCTATATCCATTAGTAATAGAGAAAATGTCTCACAGACTTGCTTACAGGCCCTTTTTTTTTTTGTGAGACTGGATTTCTCTGTGTAGCTTTGGTGCCTGTCCTGGAACTAGCCCTGGTAGACCAGGCAGGCTTTGAACTCACAGAGATCCACCTGCCTCTGCCTCCCAAGTGCTGGGATTAAAGGTGTGTGCCACTACCGCCCAGCAAGGTCCATTTAAGTTTAAGAAAACATTTCCTCAACTGAATCTTCCTCTTTCTGATGATTCTCCCTTGTGTCAAGTTGACAAAAAAATGAATCATCCCAATGCCCTTCACCTCTTTTGACTCCCTTGGCTAGTGATTTACCCTAGCTTTTTTGTACTCCACTGTCTCTCTCTAACTTCTCATAGTATTGCACTGTGTAGCTGTAGCCCCCATTCTACAGAACTGATTCCCACATATCTGTTGATTCTACATTTGTGGACCCTTTATCTGGATGTTGCTAGCCACATATCAAATCTGAGTTATCTGCTTGAAGGAATAAACTATTGCATGAAGCTATTAATAGCTACAATTTTCATCCCCTCTTCCTGGAAACACAACAACATATTTGAAGTTGAAATCACTATAACCCTCCTCCCCAAATATTGTTTCCACAATTTCCTTAAGGATTCTTTTATAGTAAACCAGATTTAAAAAAACAAAACGAGGATTCGTGTTTTCTACTTCCTTTGTCCTCCATACACAGTCTGTCAATAATTCTGATCTATTCTTCCTTCCCAGCATCTGCCTCATCCATCTTTCTTTAGATTCTCATTACTACCACCTTGACTTGCAAGCTGTTTTCAAGACTATGCCAAGTTCCTAGTCTTTGAGGGCAGAGGCTTCCTGGGTTAGTGCCCAAGCTTTGACTGCTATTAAAGCAATTAAATAAATAATCTCCTCATAGAGTAGTTCATATAATTAAACAACAGCCACCTAGCAAGTAAATTTTCAGTATGCACTAGTTGTTTTCCTGTCCTCTTGTCTGTATTCCAATTGTGACTTCTACCAATAAAAGACTTTTTTAACCTGGAGGTCTTACAATATGACTTCACTAATAAAAAATGAAAGATTCTTAGCTATACATTAAATAAAACCAGACTCTAGCTAGTACTCAACAATTGATACCACTGCTGTCAACCTTTATTCTATCTACTTAAAACTAGTGTTTACTTTTCCAAAGACCTATGTTCATGCCTCCCCTGCTTTTTACAGGTCTACAGGGACTTATTTTGGAGTCCAAGGACCCTCAGTACATTGTATTTACATTCTTTAACTTCCCTTAACCCTGCTTTGCATCATTACCAGTATTGCTCTGTCAATAGGACGTACCAATGGTTTTTGTTATTTTTAGCTTTAGAGTATACAGCCACAGAGACCTAGTATTGATCTTACACATCCCTTTAGGTTCAGTGCATGGAACATGATAGCTCTTCAATGGCATTTGCCAAATAAAGGTATATATGGTGCAGACAAAAGTATGTGGAAGAGACAGGAAGAAAAGGAAATTGTTATCTTCCACACAATAAAGTAAATATGGCTGAGGTTAGCTGTCATCTGATGGGGACTCTGATGACCTTAGACCAAAGCACAAACCTTTTGCTTTAAGGGCAGGCACAACAATCTGTATTCATTTTTACTTCCAGGCTTGCATGTCCTTTTATATGAATGCAAATGCATAGCTCAGGGTCAGGCTACTATGCTGTTTATTGTCCTCAAGTGTGGTCAATCCCTGCAGAGGCCACATGCTTCCTAGTGGTTAAGCGTCTGCTCTGAGGAGCCTGGTCAGGCAGTTCTGACCTCAAAGAATCCTTTGAGCTCGGTTAGGAGTGAGGTGGAAGCACTTCAACCTCCATTTGCCTTCTAAAATGATAAATGATCTCAGAATGGTCAGTTGTGGGAACTGGGTCATTTTACCCTCTGCATTACATACAGCTGCTTTTCACGGCTCTCTCACTGTGATTGGTTTTCTGAGATGAGAACACACAGAAGTGAAACACTATGGTTGATCTTCCTGGATGAGATACAAATAAGAGTTATGTGGCCAATCAAGTTAGGGCTGCAGCAGGCATGTGTAGGAATCGCTTGGAGACTTGTCACTCAACTTGATTTGGGCTTTGCACAAATTCCTCTCTGAATAATGCACCTAGCAACCTGCTGGCAACCTGAGACCCTCATCTGGATCAGGGTGCATAGACACTACTCTCTGAACAATGGGATGTTTCTCTTCCTCTGGACAAATATCAAGCATATTTTATTCAATTGTACTTTAGTTATATCTGGGTTTTGAAGATAGGGGACATACACTGAACTGGTTTTGGCTACATGTACGAAATGGCAAAATTGTGCAAAACTATATGAACTTTTGTGTAAATCACCTATTTAGCACCTTATGCTTATACATAATTGGGTGTGCATATGAGTGAAATCAGATGCATTATGGGAAGGAACATCTGTAGCAGAAAAATTTTTATACGACCTGATCTATCAATCAAAAAAAGAGAATCACTATTGCTACTTAATAACTTAATAACTAATAATTAAACTCCTACTATTAATAATAATTAATAACTAAATAACTAAACTCCTACTATTGAATGCCATCAAAGGAAGCCCCAAGCCATAATTGGGTCGTTCAAATATCTTTACTCACGTGGCCTGTTTATTCGGACCTATCATTTTGCTTTAAATAAAGTTTACTTGTTACTTATTTCAAATCTGTGGGATCCTTTATTTCGGTTCTTTGGGTAAGAGACTAGGAACCTAGGGGGGCATACTGTCCAGATGTAGGGGCCAAATCTCCAAGCCCCCTCCCTTTCTGTCTTCCTGTCTTTCTATCTCTCTGTGTCTCTGTTTCTCTCAGCATACTTTTAAAATGGGTTATGGGAAGAAGAGAAAGGGTTGAGATGTGGTGAGAAGGGGGCTGGAGGTGTAGAGTGGGGATTGGCTGACACATGTCGCCTTATGGTGTGTGTGCGAGAGAGAGAGAACAGGTAGTCATTTTTGCATTCAGCGCTAAAAAAAACCTCACTTATTTGTAATAACATTTAAAATTGTTTATACTTATATACTGTGCAAATATTTCCACATATCTCATGTCAGTTGAACCCAGAGCAAACCTAGATAAAGGTGAGATAAATCTGATTATGCCATTTCCCTTCTGAGTTAACAGAATACAGACATGTTTATTGGCCTGCTCTTAATCACATAACTGGGAGCTGGGACTTTGACTCATTTTCCCACTTGATCACATTCTCTGTCTTAAATATCCAAGCCGATGCTTCGTAAATTCCATCATTACGATTTTCTTCAGGGGCCCCAAAGCAGCATTTCACTGTGGTATGAGCTGAGGCACAGGCTTATAAACCACATCACTTTCTTAAGAGGGGGAGAGAAGGAAGGCAGAGGGCTCTTGAGATGAGGCTCCACGAAGAAGCAAGGTGCAAGTGCTATACTCAAGGCCAGGCAGCTGTGTCTGGCTCTCATTCTGTGTCTGAAAGCAAAGCAGATCCACTTAGTAGGGGTCTGTGTGCCTCTTTGTGTCTTGTCCCCTTCTGTAACAAGGGAACGTTGAGGGCAGCTTCAAGAATGGAATGTGAAGGAGCAGCTTACTTTCCTAGAAGGATGGATGCTTCAACTGCCAGAAGAAAAGGGGAAAAAAACCAACAACCACTCTTAGGTGTCCCTGTGTCCTTGCTCTAAACTACTTACCAGGATTCCTTGCAGGTCTCCCTCTAGCTGTGCCAATCTGTCTCCAGCCAGGCCCATCATTCTCTCTACCCACCACGTGCCTGCCACAAGACCAGGGCAGAACCTGGCCTAACCCCAAGGGAGATGGAGGCAGACCCGTGTCATTATACACCCCATACTCTCTCTTGGACTTACTTAGTCTTGCAGTCGTAAATCGTATGCCTTTGGGTGACTGGTGCATCAGTTTCACATATTCCTCTATGGGGAGGTAAGAGCTGATAGACATGACCTTGATTCGAATAGAACGGGCCGAGTTAGTGTTTCCTCCCAGAAGCTCGGGGGATACCAGTTGTGGTGTCCCTGGCACGGAAAGCTTTCAGGAAGTGCCTGGCACAGACTCACAGTGCCCTAAAGAACAGTTAAGAGCATAAGTGAGTCCTTTGGGTTGTGATCTAACTTCCTCCCACACATGTATCACTTTCCTCATGCCAATCTTGTTTCATTTGGACTGGGGGACACTTGCCTACCTAGAATGTGTGAAGCCCTGGATTCTATCCCTATGCACAAAACAAAACAACAACAACAAAAAAAACCCCAAAACACATAGATTGAGATAAATGATCAACGTCTGCATTCTAACAATTGAAACCATCTGGTCACAGTAAATAAGAGGTTCTAGAAATAGGAGTTGTATATACACACCTAACCAGTAGATCAAAAATCAGACTCAGACACCTAGATGACAAAGTGAATTTAGTAAGCAGAGTAATGATTCAATTAAAATTTTGGAATGCAGAAAAGAGCTTCTTTGGCAGCATGTAGAAAAGAAACGCCTCGACCTCTGAGCAACAATGGGGAGCGCACAGTAGCTGAGTCATGAAGGTTTTTGAACTACAGGAGAAGGTTGTGAGACTAACTGAGAATTCAATATCTACACTGTGCATTCTAAAGTATGCTTGCCAGGTTCTTTGCAGGAAACCAAATGCTCTAAGAGCTGGTGTTCACCAATGTCTTAATTAAACCAGAGAGAAAGAGATCTTCTAATTAATGGAAAGTTAAGTATGATTAATGATGAACGTTATAATACAAATTCAGCCTGAGACTGTCAGGGAATGCCATACTTTGTCATGGTAGGAGACCATGGAGATAGAACTTGAGTTGGCATGGGGTAGAGGTGGCCCTGGGTAAAAGATTTGCGGGAAACCGAGTCTGAAAAAGCTGGGTGGTGGTAGTAGTGGGGGTGCAGTGCTGAGACTGGAGCCCAGGACCTCATGTTTTCTAGACAAGCACTCTAGCAAGGAGCCACACTCCTAGCTCCAGAGGCCTGAAACATTTGACAGAATCACTATGCATAGAACTCAAGATGAGCCATCCACAGCTTGCAAGCATTGGACTGCCATCCTCAGTAAAGACAAGAATTTCTAAATCAGTCCACATGATACTGTGGGCATGGATGAGCCTGCAGGAGGGAGGCCCATTTGAAGGTAAAGATTTGGTCGCAGGGAAATTTGTCATAGACTGGTTTTATCACAGAGATGAACTCTGTGAGAATGTGGGGTTCTGATGGAGAGGAGAAGAAAGAACTTCTGTTAAGCGGGAAATGAGGTTTTAAGAAGAGTGATACCACATGGGATAGCACTATGGATGGAGTTCAGGTTATGTTGTTTATACACAGGGCAAGGGCAGGTCTGAGATGAGAGAAAAATTGAACCAAATAAATTTAGTGATTTTCAGAAATGGCAAATGGGGCAGGGGCCGTAACTCAGGCGGCAGAGTGCTAGCCTAGCACGCACAAGGTTTGGTCCTTACCCCAACATCCACTAGATGCGGAGATGGGAACCAGTAGTCAGTACTCAGGAGGCTGAGGCAGGGGTATCTGATATTCAAAGTGGTCTTTGGCTATATCTGAAGGTTAAGGCCAGCCTGCAGTACATGAGACCTTATCTCAAAAACATTTTTTTTAAGAAATGGCAACTAGGGGCTGGAGAGATGGCTCAGTGGTTAAGACCACTGCCTGCCCTTCTAAAGGTCCTGAGTTCAATTCCCAGCAACCACATGGTGGCTCACAACCATCTGTAATGAGATCTGGTGCCCTCTTCTGGCCTGAAGGCATGCTTGCAGGCAGAATACTGTATACACAATAAATAAATCTTAAAAAAGAAAGAAAGAAAGAAAGAAATGGCAACTATTTGAAGTAGATATTGTAAACTTGTTTGGGAACTAATTAGGAAGAAGAGGAATGAACGGTTTCCTTGTGTCCTAATGCCCTTGATGAGTCTGCATGACCTGAACAAATGCTGACCTTCAGGTGTGGATGGGATATTCCCACCATGGCGGCTAGTGGCTTTCCCTTCTGGTTCCTTGTCTGGTACTGACTCTTGGCAACATAGCCCCATTTATTCCAGGTTTCATGGTCATTGCAATTCATCTCAAAGAGTCTACAGCTGGATCAAGGACAAAGTCTCATGGAATGAAGGCCTCTCTGGGGGGTAACAACTTCCTGTTTTATAGAACTCTTTTCAGTTTGTGAAGTTCTAGGTTTACAGGTTACTGAGAGAAATGGAAGAAGTAATTTGTTGGACACTTCCGGGCCATAGTTCTTACAATAGCAATGTTGTGGTTCTTCTGGGTCATGAGAAGGTAGATACTCCTGCTTTGACCTTCAAAAATGTATTCCATTGATAAACAGCACCATAGGACTTTGAGAAACACCTTACAATGGATAATGTATTAAGGATGCTTGTGTTAGATAATAACAATGCTAGCTTTTAGGGAAAAAGTGAGTTATTCTCAACTCAAGCTGCTAGCATAGATCTTCACTAAAGACTATGGGGAGCATGGGGAATTTACTACTGGCTTGATGTTCATTCACTGGGATGCTCATTGTCCCTGGATAAACCACTTCCCCTTTCTGCTTCTCTGGCTGCATGACTAATGCTTACTAGTGGCCACTTGATATGAGTGTGGGGTGTCAAATGAGCCAATGTAAGAGTGCCCAAAGGAGAAGCCATGATCAGTTAGTGGGTAGAAAGTGTCTCCATCATAGCTTTCTTTCTCAGCCTTGTCCATATGGTACAAAACTCGGGAGTCCCTGCTGTGTTAATATCATGACAGGGCTGGAGTGTGTTGTAGACAAGGGAAGAAAAGAAAATTCTCACTTGATATTAAATTTATGAAAAGAGCTGTCCAATTTGCTAGCTCTTCCCCTTCTGACCTTCCCTGAGTATTGAAAAGGTGAGGTGCCTCTCTCCGCACCAGCATCTCCATAGCAGGAAACTCTGAGGAGCAGAGTTTGCTTAAATAAATGTCTTCAAGATTTTTCAACCAAATTGACCACAGGCGCAGCCCAGGAGAGTCAGGGCTCTCCCTGTCTCTGATCACAGCAACCTTAAAGGAGCTGTCAGGGGCAGAATCCATTGTGTTTCCCATGTTCTGAACCTTAGGCCTGACCTGCTGACTCATTTTCCACGTGTAGATTTGACTTTCCTTTCTCTAGCAAGGTAGAAAGGACAATGGAAAGTTACTGGCTACTCGGAAATGAAGTAGACTAGAGGCAAGGGAACAGCAGGTCAGGTCATGGGAGGTTTGAGGAGTCATCCACTTTGGACAAGATGAAGGGCAATGCTGAGTCAGGCTAATGTCAGAGTGAGCAACCCCCAGTGGCAATGCATCAGATGACAGGGAGATCAGAGAGGGCCAGCTGCTTCAAAATGGGAAGAGGCTGTCACATGAGGTAGAAAGACTGACACTGACAAACAGTGTGGACTTACTGCATGCAGATATAATTCTTACATGGTAGGCGTTAACTGAGGTCACATGTATGATAAGGCATTGTCTGCAACCTCAAGGACTCAACAAGAGCTGCCATTATGAAGCTGCCTCTCTGTTTTATTATGGGTCCTCTCTCTGTAGTAAGATCTGAATGGCTGAATAGTACCTTAAGCAGAATTTGGAATTAAATCACTTAGAAAACATTTTCTCATATTTTGACAAATGAAAACTAATATTCTTAATATGATTACAAGATCAATCACTATGGTCAAAATACACTGTATACATGTATGGAAGTTTTAAAGAATGAAAAATAGAAAACAAAATAGAAAGAAACAGTAGATGGTTAATTAGCCAACGACAATAACATCTTTGCCTGCCAAGTCAGGGACCACAGCAGTCAGGTCCTGCAATACACAAGTGTGTGTGATAAAAGAGTCTGACCTTGAGGAATTCACCAGATCACATTTGTTATTTATTCTCCAAGCATATTCAGTGAGTTCACCTCCATCGCTCCATTTGCAGAAATGAACGATTACCTCATTTAATTCTAAGATGCCCAGACAAAGGCTTGTCCTATAGTAGACACCCAGCAAATGCCTTCTATCGGTGACCCTTTTTGTCTACCCATGTACTCGGCACAGCATTGACGGAGAGTATTAACCCATAACTGTGGACATTAATGGGCCAAACTGCCAGCTTGTCACTGTGTCCCTCAGTCTCAGCTTTTAACAAACAAATATAGTAGCAATGGATCCCCACTGAGCTTTGCCCGTTTAGAAGCCAGGCTTTTCCCTTTTCCTTCTGGAAGTTAGGACATCACCTGGAGTTCCTACTCTTTGACTGGGCAGCCCTTTCTCCCTTCCAGGGTCCATGTTTACTCAGCACCCCATCTCTCTGAGCTCATGGTCCTGATCAGAGAGCCTTGGAGAGATCAGATGACTTAGAAGGAAGCGCTTGGCAGAAAGCAGCCACCACCTTCAGGATTTAGTGTCCTGATTGACAGGCAGGGTGACCGGAAGCTTAGGAGGGAGAGAAGGGATAAGGTGAAGGTGGAGGGAAAAACAAACTCCCTCCTCACGGTGGGTCCTGCTGTAACTCTCCTGCGTGGACCACCACAATTCATGTGCTCTCTGAACCGGGTAAAGCAATAGACCCAGACAGCCATCTCAATTCTATTTAGCAACTTAAAATCTAAATTGATGGCTTCTCTTCTTCTCCTCTGAAGGTCTTTTATTTAGGTTTTGTGGCTTGTTCGTCCTAACTTTGTTACACACCACGCTACTTACAAATGGGGCAGCATAAATTAAGATGTGGTGATGATAACATTTGGAGTAGGTCCTCTGGGAGGCTCACGTGAATCTGGCTTGTGGATATGAGCAAATCTTCCAATTTGACATTGCAGCATACAACTCATATATTTCTCCCTGCGATTCCATTTCCCACTCCTGTCAGCCCACCTCATTGAGCCAATGCCAGGAGAGGCCCCAGGCAACTCCTATGCTTCCTATTTCAAGCAAAGCAAAGTTAATTTACTCGCATGAAAGATGCAAAATTCAAATCTCTTCTCTTTCATCCTCTAGACGACTCGGTTTGTTTCTGACAGGCCAGTTGCCCTGCTCAAACTCCTGGGGTCTCCACATTTGCTGCTGTCACACGGTAGAGCTGGCGGGCTTTTGTAGGCTGATCAGCAGTGGGAGCCTTGTCTACTACTTAGATGCTGCAGCTCGTGCAGTGTGGTCCTGCCAGGAGCTGGCAGCTACTTCTCCCATGGCTGTAGACGACCTTTAAGGAAAGAAGCCTGAGTCTGCATCAGCAGCTCAGTAATCGTCAGGTCTGAGCTGCAGTCAGCTGACTGCTTGCAGAAAGGGAGTCTTGAAGGCCACATTGGAACTGTCTTCGTGGTTAGTGAGATGACTCTTCCTAGGTGGTAGAAGCCACAGAGGATAAGAAGCTGGGATGCTTAAAGAGAACAGGGCCCTTCCATCCATCACTGGGAAGCAAAAGCAACCAGAACCCATGTGAACTCTAATCCTGTCCCTGGGCTCCAGGCCCTCTGGGTAAACATCTCTCCCCTTCATTTCTCTGCTCCTCCCAGGTAAGGCTCTGAGCCTTTTTATTTCCTTAAGCCCTTTACATTGCAACAGGTGAGCATGGGAAGCAGTCGTGTATCTTACAGACAAGGTAAGTGGAATCTCACAATGGTAAGGCTCATTGTTGGGGACTGCAGACCCTCAGACCCTGAATTTTCTATGACCCTTTGCCTGCCGGAGTGAACAGCTTGTATTCCTGTGCTTGCAGCTGCTCTGAGCACAAGATCCTCATGAGTTCCTGATGGCAGGGGAGTGGTTTTCTAGTGGGTTTGCAGCTGAAAATCCCAAGATCTGGGGCGTGGCCATTAGTTGAGGAGAACCTTATATAAGCTGCTCTGGAACACAATAAAATTGGCATTCTTGTTTCAAGCGTGACCTGTGTCTCTGTGTGAGTCTCAATCTCCCCCGCCTTGCCTGACTCACAAACCATCCTGTAGTGCAGGCACTACAGCCCATGGCTGGTTACAGGCCAGTAGGCCAATCAGCTGACCTGTGACAATCCCTGTATGGGGACTCTTCTTCATATTCATTCCACATAGGAGGAACCTGGGGCTGGCTGATGCTACAGTCCTATTGGGAATGGGCATATTAATACATAGTAAAGCTAAGATTTGCACCCAGGCTCTGAATTATGCTTTTAGTCAGCACATCTGTGAAAACCAGAGCTGAGGATTTAGACTTAAGGCTCTACCCTTGAGGTAGACATCAACATCCTTGCTCTTCAACCAAACTAAGTGATGTGCTCCATACTGCTGCTTAGGGCTCTGCCCAAAGGGTGAAACCACAACCTGCTTTGGCACCTGGATCTCAGATGATGTCCCAGCACTACCCAGTACAGGATCCAGACTACTTCTAGCACGACAGCTGTCTATCAGGATCCACAGGAGATGGTTCCAGGACCCTCAAAGATACCCAAATCCTAGGTGTTCAAGTCCCTCATATGGAAGAGTATTTGAATGAAACCTACATACAATCTTTAAGTCATTATAGATTGATTATAATGCCTAGTACAATGTTACTACAATATAAAGAGTTTTATATTGTATTATTTGGGGGATTCCAAGGAGAAAAGTCTGAACACGTTCAGTGCAAATGAAATTTTTAAAGATTCTTTTCTTGACCTGTAGGGATTTGAACCTACAGCCATGGAGGGCTGGCCTAGTGCAAGTGAACGCGCCCATCCCCACATCCATCCTCTCTGCCAAGATGTCCAGGCATTCTAGCAAGCCTTCCTCCCTGCTTTCTATCTTCAGCTCTTCCCACAGCTCAGAAAGTTCTAATGGATCCTACATGATGGTAAGAATTTTGTCACTTCCAGTCCCTAGCATTGCCAAGGCAATCAGGCTATATCCAATGGCCATAGAGTGAAACAAAAGGGTAGAGGTGTTGGCAATGGGGACAGGCTAAGCATCCAGCAGAAAGCCACACAGTCCCCTGCCTCAGAACTGTTCTTGGAAGAGAGTGGCTTGCTTCTGAAACCATCTCAAAGATATTAATAATTTAACAGCCCCAGGATGGAAAGTCAAAAATTTCCAAAGAGGGAAATAAAGACCTAATGGGTCCTAGAGTCTCCCACTCAATTGACAAGGTTTGTTTTCATAATCATCTGCTGCAGACATAGGAGTCTCAGCCAAAACGGAAGGCAGAAGGAGAGGCTGTATTGGCTTAATCCTCTAAAAATTCCCCAAAGCAAGACCAACAAAATATACCTTTAAAAAATAAGATCATTCTATAGTGATATGATTTCAAATTTCCTCAGAATTTACTAGTGTTTTTGCATATAAATCTTGAACACTGAAGGTACTGGATGAGGAACTTGTGGGTATTATTAACCTAACATTTCTACATGAAAATGGAGTCTATGAGAATAGAGTTGAAGTTCATACAAGCCAGACCCTGGGTATCACTGCTCTGACTACAGAGCCAAGCTTCACAGCACGTGGGACCCCTTCTTGCCCCCTCTCCCCTGTCTTTGTTCTAGGCAAAGAAACACTAGGTGGTTGAAAGAGAAGAACAAGGAGGCCAGGAGTGAGCCCGGGACCAGAACATTCAAGGTTTAAGTCAGTGAAAATCTCAGCTGTGACCATTACTGCTGAAAGAGGACCACTGGCCCCGTAAAGATCTGCCTTTTCCATCCAGGACCCTTAAGAACTCTTTTTCTTTTTGTGCTTTGGTGAGATCCCTACAGAAGAGAAAGTCTGCACTGTGACCATCCAGAGGTTCTAGACCTTCTTATAAGAAACAACACAAAGTCTTGGAGCAGGAGATGAAGCTGAGTCGGCAGGATGCTAACCTTCCATGTGGGAGGCCTGGACTGGACTCATAACACCCCATATATCTGCCTGATTGTTACACTTAGTGGGATAAGGCAGTTGGACAGAAAGTATATAAAGGTCATTCAGAAACAAGAAAAGAAAAGAAGTTTATTTGTTCATAGTTACAAGAAAAAGAGACAAAATTATTATTGACTTTTTTCCATATGGCTTTCTCCCTTAGAATGCAGATGTCTAAACCTATCTGAACTCAGTTTTGTTACGTGTTCAAAGTTCTAAAAATTTGAGAGATTATTTAAAAGAAAATTCAAGCACTCCTCAGTGCTAGTCAGTTTTCCTTCACTGTAACAAGTTACTCAGTAAGAGTAACCTCAAAAGAGGAAAGATTTGGATACTGGTCTTGTGGGTTCCAATTGATGATTAGGTGGCCTCATGGGTCTCAGGCCTCTGGTCAAGGTGCACAGACAGCAAGAGCGGGAAGTGGCAGGGAGATTTTGTCATGTGATAGCCAAGGGGAAAAAGAAGAAAAGAAAGGAGATGAGTCCTCATCTCTCCCAGGGCCTCAACTCCCATGGCGTAAGAATTTCCCAGTAGGCGCCACTCCTAGAAGTACCACCCTGGTGACCGAGTCTCCAAACTTAGGGCCTTTGGTCCAAATCGCAGCATCCTTTTCAGTCTCTACTTGACCTTCCTGCTTCTGCTGTGTTAGCTGTCCAACTGAGTCTGCAGAGGAAGAGGGATAGGGTGCCTTTGATTCTGTCTCCTAGTGACAGAAGGGGCGTCTCTTGCTATCCAGGGGCTCCTGGCATTAGTCCTTGAGTTCCTGCTTCATTATTCTAGAACTTGGATGGTCTCAGAAAAATAAGCCATTCATTACCAGAGTCTTCCTGAACACAACCAGCAGCGATCCTAATGGTCAGCATCCTTTATCGTCTCCAACAACACCCACCCTCTCTAGTCCCTCAGCACACCCTCCATCCACAAACAGTAACCCCTTCCCTACTGGTCCCCCACAATTCAGGCTGTTTTGACTTTTTCCCTGGTAGGAAGACATTTCTTTAGTAATTTGGGAGTGGTAATGTGCTAATGCAGGTAAATTGTAATTAATTTCTCTCTAATTGATGCGTGGGTCTACCTAGGCCCCTCATTTTCCTCCCTTCATTTCTTTATAAATATATGATTTGACAGGTTAATTTGAAAGCAAAGTTAGATTCTTTACAGCCATCTAAGCAGAAGCCCCAGCACGCAATTTGCTGTCTAGTTGTGTGAAGCATAATAAAAGGGTTGAAGTCAGGTTATCCTTTTTTTTATCATCGTTTTGCTAATTTAATCGTTTTCCTCTTCAGAAGGTAATAAAATATTCATTCCCCAGCCCCAAAACCTTGGCAAATGCTATTTGAGGGGCAGTATCCACAGTGCACCTGCTCCCCATGTTGACCTTCTCCCAGGTGGGCCCAGCAGCCTACTGCTGAGTGCTCGCTCCTTAAGGGCCCTGTGGGCGGCTCTGGGGGTGTTCTGTTTTGGCATCCGAATCGGATTGAGTCAAGCTTCCCACATCTTGCTACACCTCAGAGAAAAGGGTTAGAGATTGCTGGAGGCTCCGAGGCAGCAGAAGAGTCAGCCCCACAGTCGGGTGCCTGGAGATATTCTCGGAGAAGGCCTGAGAGGGAGGGTGTTTTTTCTCAGCAGAGGCTTGAGTTCGCTGCTCGGGTTTATGGAAGGAAGACAGATGGCTTTTCCACAAGGGCACTAAGCCTTCCGAAGGCGAGAGGAAAGCCCAGCTTCCTGGGTGGTAGGTTCAGGGGAGATTACACTGAGATGAGCTCGGGAAAACTGAGGGGCACGCTGCTTTTCGCACACACGAATAACGCCCGATGCTGAGAATCTATACCATGTGTACCATCTCTCCTGGTGATTTGCTAAAATGGTCTCTGCGCCCAGGTTTGATCACGTGAGAACGGACGTAGTTAAGGGATCAAAACTCCTTCCTGAACGGACTCTTCCAAGATTTGTCCTAACAGCAGAGGCATGTTGGTTTCATCTTCCCCTCTCTGCCCCCTCTTCTCCTCTCCTTGTCATGCAAGCTGAAAAGCAGGATTTAGAAAGGGTGCTGCTGGTACTTCCCTGTAGGGGGCGGTAAGGTGACTGACCCCTGGGAAATAGGATTTTTGTCAACTATTAAACTCAAGAGGTTCCATCTAGACCCTGATGTTGAAGGTCCCGGCGAGACATGCACGCACGTGTGCCACGGTCACGGGTTCACCAGCCTTCACTGTTTATCTCTTTCGGTAGAGCACAGGAGGTGCCTGCTGGTTGAAAGTCTCAGGAAGCGGGAGCTGATTAGTGCCCAGTGGCTATTTAGTACCCTGGTGGTCACCATGGTTCCCCTGCAGAGATAACAAGGGTGTGCAGCTCTTCCAGGGAGCTTGGACCAGATGCACGATACTCAACCCAAATCACTTGAGAGTCCTGTATGGGAAGGTTTCTTCAGGAACTGCTGAATGCATGAAACCAGAAAGGAGACAGATGCCACCCTGCCCTTTTATTAAGTATGCCATGCCCTGGGCATTTTATTTTTAAATAATTAATTAATCAATCACTTCAGTAATGCTGGGATTAGATGCAGAGACTATACTCTCAGCCCTTGCTTTTTATTTTTTTAAGGTTGCCATGAGTAGGTTAACCTGTCTCACCCTCCATAAAGCTGCAAAATAAGCTGCCTGATGAATGCTTTCAAATAGCTAATTTTTCTCTACATTTTATACAAGTGCACATTTTAGTGGCTATATCTCCCCGCCATTTTTGCATGTCATTAGGATCTTTTATTTTCATAACAGATTATGCAATTATGACTATTCTTCCATATGAAATTTAGTTTCATTCTTTCTGTCCAAATATTTGGGAAACTTCATTCATTAGGGAAAAGGTCTCTTTCACTCACTGTTATTTTTAATTATCAGCATTAAAATATCTTAAAAGGCTGCCTGAAAACCAAAGAGGAGAACCATTTATCAGGGAAACAACTCAAGCACATCAGAGGGAAACTACTACCCCAAAATGACACAAGCAGATGGATTGAAGAGACACCGAGAGGGCAGAATGCATTCAGATTGGGAGGGAGGGAGGGAGGGAGGGAGGGAGGGAAGGAGCTGGAGCTCAGCAAAGAAAGACCGTGTGGAACCTTGACCTTTGCCAAGGAGGGATGCTAGGTTTCAAAGGGAGGGCAGAGCAGGCTGCACAGCCCCCGAGTGCAACCTTAGAGCTTTCAGCAAACAAAAATGGGACGAGAGCTTAGTCTGTGCCTCTCACCACCATGGGCTTGGATGGGCAGCTCAGTGTTTCCCTCAGGAATCAGAGCCACGTGTATACACCAGAAAAGAGAATCTTGCCTCTCAGCCCCCCCCCCAGGAAAGTTCTTCAGGCCAGAAAAGGGGCGAGTGAGGGCATCCTGGCCACCGGAGGAGAGCACTCCAGTCTATGGTTTTGCTAGCTTTATTCTCCTTTCTCTCACTTCCTTCCACAGAGGAAACTCATGAAATGGTGACCCACACTCCCTTTCGCATGCCCTGACTTCCTTCCTTCCTGCATCCCACCCCACTGTCCTTTGGCTTCCTCTCCTACTACAGTGCTGACGTCTAAGGACTGCTGTGTTAAGTGACCTTTGCCTTCTGTGGGTCCCTCTGTCTTTGGAACCCCATCTTTGGTTTTCATGAAATCTCTTCCTAGAGTGTCTGGAATTCTTTAGCTATAATCACCCTCTCATCTTCACTGTACCCCGCCCTCGCATGTGCCCCCCCGACTCCCTGCCGCGTCTTCTTTCTTAATTCATACACCATTCTTCATTATCCATTGTGTCCTGTCAGCATCACGCACACTGATTGGACCTCTGTATGTAATCCACACGGCTACATCAACATACATCTGCCTGCTATGTATCTCTACAGGCCCGAATTAAACGTACCTCTCCCGGAACATCTGCTGCCTGTTCCTCCTACTTCGGTCCCCATTTTGAACACAACTCTTTATCCATTCAGTTTCTGGGCTCAGAGTCCCAGGGACCATTGCCATCTGCCTCTTCTCCCTGCTCTCCATAACCAAACTATGGATAGATCCTGACCTTTCTGTCCACGGGGGCCCACACAAGTCTCCCTTTCCTCTGGCCTTTGTACAAGGTCAGGATTGAACCCCTTGTTATTTAGCCTGCCAGGGAGCTGCTACGAGAACACCGGCTATCAGTGTTCATTTCCTGCCAGTGTATTCTCTTTCTTGTCAAGGCTTCCTTACAAAATGCAAACGCCCATCACTCCTGGGTTCAAATTATGTAACATCTGGATTTGACCTTGAGGACAAAAATCCCAGGTTCTTGGCACAGAGCTCCTTTTTTTTTTCTTGTTACAGAGACTTGCCATATGGCCCAGGGTGGTTTCAAACTTTTGATCATCCACCCCAGTCACCTGGGTGCTGAAAATTCAGGTAGCCCCACGCCCGATTCAAGCTTTTGTTTTTGAAAATTCTCATCTGAGGCTTGCTCTCTGTCTCCTCGCTCTGCTCCTAGTCCCTGCCCCTCAACCCCACCAATTCAGTTTTCTCATAGTGCCATCCCAGCAGCCGCCAGAAGGCGTGCGTTTTCACAAGGACTGCCTTCTCAGCTGCCTGACGAGGCCTCTGCCTTGGGGATTCAGGTTTCCTACCACAGTCTCCAAGGTGCCTTTAGCCTGTGGCCTCTGGGCCACATGTGCCCCAGGAGATCCGTGAGTGCGGCTCCGTGCAAAACTCTAAACTTAAAACAGGGTGAGGCGTTTTGTTTGTTTGCCTGTTTTCAACTGGATTGTGCCGTTCTTGAATGTAAACACTGTAGATGACACTATAGTGACACAGGGTCGAAAGTTGGGTACCTACGGGGAGAAGGTCCTTTTGGTTTCTGCGTCCCTAGACTTCCCAGAGCCTTCCTTAGGAGACCAGTCAGTTACCGAGCATTTGGCGTACCTCTGCCCATTCATCTGATTATCTCCCTAGCCCAAGAACTTCTGGGGGAACAACTGTGCTTCTCTGTCACATAATGGGAGCTCACAAAAGTTTGTTGAGCTGTTTAGAAAAATAAAATAAAAAACAATACATATTAATTCACCCTAAATCTATCATGAAGATTATTCGGTGTTTATTGAATGGATGTCTTTCAAACGATATCTCCTGAGCAAGTAATTTTTACATCCCCAATCTGTACATTAAATAAGTAAGATTAAACAGTAGAATGAAAACTAGCCTCATATGACCAAGCGTTTATGCCTACCACAGCTGGGGCTGAGGAACCAGAAAGCCTGAGTCTCTGCATCCATTCCAGCCGCTCTCACAGGCAGGCAGTCCCCAGCCACACTGCATCTCTCCGTCTGTGAAGCAACTTAGAAAAATGCACGCTCACAGGCAGGCGATATCAGGCACCAGGCTCCAGCTCCATTTGCACATTTGCATTCTGCTTATCAGGTCACCCAATGGCAAAATCTTCAGAGGGAGCCGGCAATTTCTCCCTCACACTGAAGCTAATGAGCAAAATAGCTTTTGCTGAAGGACAAGAAAAGTCGGAGCGCGCACACGGTGTACTGCGGGCTCCACGGGCAGGCTGTCATAATTATGAAAAACCATCACAAGACTTACAAATTAAAAGCCGAGGAGGAAACTTTTGCCCTATCAGGTTCGCGGGGAAGCATCTCGCCATTCGTCAGGACCAGGCAGCTGCAGAGGGAGCTCGTCTAGAATGCTGACGGCCCACAGTCTCCCACGGGCTCCCAGAGGGGACTCAACACCAGCTGTCAGTTGTGAAGCAAAGGGGGGTGTTTTACATGCACTTTGGGCCTTCCTTTCATTTCGAGTCCCAGAGGTGACTTTCATTACCAGGTTAACGACCAACTCGCTTAGCTGAGTAGCAATAAGCAATACCTGGCTCTCTTGTCTACTTCCCCTACCCCCACCCTTCTTCCTCAGTCTGCAGGTTTTCCTAGCTGCTGCTCTGAACATCTCAAGCAGCTCATGCAGGGACTAAAGGAAGCTCATTTCTGAGCCAGTTATCAACTCCCCCTTTGGATCAAACTGCAAACTCAAATTGTCCCAATCTCTCTAAACAACCCAAGGAAAATGGGGCCTAAATTGTCCAATTTTGGTGCGTCCACCTAGCTTGCTAATTTAATTTTACTTCTCAAAAACCCGAGACCCTGTACAACCTCCTCTGCATTGATCTGAGAAAATGAGAAAGGAAAAAAAAATAAAAATCACGTTTCCCTAAACAGACCATTCTGTTGGCCCATGGGGTACTGGTGACACAAGATGCTGCATTTCCAGGGTTGGTCTTCGGGTCTCCAGAGAAGGACAACAGGAAGTGCAGAGCCACAGATACAGAAAAGTAACAGCAGAAGGAGACAGGAGCCTTTAGGTTCCATCAGAAATGGGTGTTTCTGCCTGCCTTGCAGAGGAAGGCAACAGCTGTGACAAGCACTCTCAAGCACTGGCAGATGCTCAGTTGTGTTTGAGGAGTCACCACTGGATGTTGGATTGATTGTTGGTCTCTGGTGTCCTCGCTCTCAGTTGAGAAAGGCAGCAAGATCTCACCTAGGCCTTGAGAGCTAAGACGGAGATCCGACACTCTGAATAAAATCTGAACAACTTAGGCGAGAAACCAAATGCCAAACAAAACCTCATCAGCAAATGGTAATTGTGAGAAGTTGTCAAAAATACAAATTCTGTATTCCTGGGTGTTGTGGCCTTATTTCTGAAAACTAAGCTCCATGGAAGGCAAAGGGCCCGCCTTAGCAAGAGCAGCAATCAGGAGGCGGTGGACAGTTTCACTTCTGTCCACAAGGGGTTGCTCACACAACTAGGGAGAACAAACAGTGCTATGGCCGCTCCACTTTCCATCACTGATTAGTAGCAGGCGAAATGATGACCCTAGTGAATTGCACACTCAGGTGTCGTGCCCCCTGCCTGCATCACAGATTTGTTAATAAGAAGAGTTGCATGACTGCCCAATTCCTGAAATGACTGGTCGTGTCCTCTGTGACCTTTCCTCTCTTCTGTGCAGCACTCCCAGGCTACCAGAAAAGGGAAACAAGATGATCCGCTGGTGCTAAGTGAGGTTGGTAGCATCAGGGACTGAGAGGGAAAAAAACATCTTTCAGAATCTAGGCAGTTGGACACAAAGCCAGCTAGTTCCACAGGTTGTGTTCTTCTGAACCGATTCTTTATTCCTACAGATGCACTGCACCCTGTTTTTGTTCCTGAGAAAGGAAGAGGTCTCTATGATCAGGATGCATACCTTAGTTGCAATAAGCCAAGTTATGCTGTGATTACAAATGTGCTAAAGCACTAGAGACTTTTATAAGCTGTCCATTCCCTCTTGCCCACTCTCTTTGCCCCATCATATTTTTGCCACACATCAAAACCAACAGAATGACCACTAAGTGGCCTCCTGTCAGCCTCACTTTAAAGGGAAGCCAGCAGAATGGTGACTCTAATATTCTGATGGGAATTGACACCATCGCGTCTTTCACATTCCATTGGCTAACGCTAGTCATGTGACTAATATAAGTTACCAAGAAGAAAGCAACAAATCAGTCCTCCACAGTGAATGAAAACAGTGTTTGTCAATCTCGCCAGAGTCTCCTACTGCGGGAGTTGGTACTCGGTTGGTCCACTTTGGAGTTTGGAATGGTTCCAGTATTTTAAAATATCTTACAAGCCCACTGTCCTTCGACCCAATGGAAAAGCAACTCAAAGACCATTCTGACCCAGGCCAGTCTTATGTTTGTTCATAGCAACTCTGAGTTACCAGCAGCAGGGGTCTGCTCTTCTGTACTTTGTTGTTTGCCCTCTGTCCTGGATCCCTGGTTTCAGCATGCCAGCTGTAGAGAATTAGCTAACAATCAGAAACTGAAAACACAGGGTTAATTACATAATGTTTTATAAACAAACCCAACAAATGGCTTTGTGTAGCCCTGGCTGTCCTGGAACTTGATTTGTATACCAGGCTGGCCTTTAACTCACAGAGATCCACCAACCTCTGCCTCCTGAGTGATACATACATACATACATACATACATACATACATACATATGCTTCAGGAATTCAACATTCAACATCATACTTAGAAAACTTTGAGAAACTTTAACGTAAAATGTTATATCAAAAACAGAGCTGAATCTATCTAGATAAACCCAACAAAACAGTTCATGCAACCAACCACTCCCACAGCTCAGTGGTCCTTGGGCAAAGTTGGAAGAACAGAGAAGGGTAAGAGGCATTCACTGTATGGCAGCGTCCAGTTCCTGCTCCAAGAACTAACAGGTTTTTCATAACTGGACTCCACACTATGTTAACTCTGAACCTTTCTTGAAGCTAAGCACAGCTTACTTTAGTTGTGCTCTCTCTCTATTAAGTCCAGGCTTCTCTGCTGGCGTCTGGGTTGATGAGCCATCTTGCCTCTTGACCTTTCATTTTGGTTCTGCTATCTCCTTGGCGAGGTGCCTCCAAGGGTAAAAGTCATCCCCCCAAAAAAAATTGCCCCTCAAGTTCTTCCCAGGATGCTTTCAACCTTGGTAGCCTTGTCAGGACTTTTGCTCACCTTGGCAAGATGTTCAGATTCATTGAGACTGGACATGATAACCTTCTCTGGAAGAGCCCTGGAGAGGTATAATAAGGTTCTAGAAGGAGACAACGTCAAGGAAGCGTGTTGCTAGCTGGAGTACCACATGGAGTGTTGCCCTAAGCAACCAGACTACCATATTCTTCATAACATGGTGTTTGTCCTGTACATGCACCTGGATCCTCACAGAAACCAAGCCACAGACCTGATGGGAAGCAAATAGTGGGCTGAACAGGAACAACATGGATCCTGCCCTCCATTTCTTTTTAAGTGTCCATGGCTTCAGAAGTTTGAGAAAGCAATCTAGACTGATTGCAATAGAAAGACATAGAATGTAAGGGGGAAATTTTAAATGGAAGTTCAACGATTTACTAGTGGAGATTTGAGTAGAATCAGGAGCATGCAGGCTCTATGGACTGAAGTGATGATGGAGAGAACACGTAGTGAAGACAGAACCTAGTTCTAGGAGATGGGCATGGTGGTAGGTGCAGGAGGGTGAGGGCAGAGCTCCTAGAACTGAGTCCAGATACTTGGTACTGTGGGATGTGAGGACTCAAGATGGTGGGAAAGCCTAGGTAACATTTATATCAGGTGATTAAGAGTTCCTCTCAGTTCTTAGACGTAGAGATTCACCCCCTGAATCTTTTTTGTTAAAAAGATATCAAGCGGGGAAGTTTAAAACATATGCTATATTGTGATTTGATTTTTATTAAGGAAAAATACACACATGTATTCAGCCTTAAAGGCAGGGATCTTACGCTCTTTGTAGCTGCTTACCATTATGAAGCACAATTCCATGCACATTACAGAATTGGGAAGCACATACAGCCAGACATGTAAGTAATATTTTGACACAAAAGGAAGTAAAGCTGAAAATTATTGCAATAAAAGCCTCAGCAAACATCTTCTAAAACCAGAAGTTCTTGAATTCCTAATGCTAAGTCTATGAGCCAGACCAAGGACAATGTGCACAGAAATTATCCTATTCCTAGCCACTAAAGAGATGTCTTTGCTTTCTACACAAAATGGTGATGTTACCTAGCTACTTATTGATGGATCACTTTCTAAGACATTTTTCCCTAACTGGAGCATAGGCCAGCTTACTGTCCAGCTGCAAGGAAGGGGGAGAGCATGTCAATGGCAGAAATGGTAATGACGAAAAGAGTCGGAACCGTCACTGAAAGTGAGGGTCCGCACTCAGCAGTCTACCTATAGGTGTTCAGGACAAGATCCCTAACATATAGGGAGGTGCACTCAGAACTAGCCATCTGGTTAACTTTACCCTTTACTTAGTTAAACGTTTAGTTGCAAGATCTTACTGATCTGAAGGTAAAATCAAACAGTGTGGAAGTATACCAGTTCTACTCATGCCTGTTTGGTGTGCCTCCTTCCGTCTTCCTTAGGCTGGGGTTCCCGTAGGAAGGCCCCCCATTTTGTGTCAGCACTAGTCTTCATGGGGGAAATAAGACTCACTGAGCACCCAATACTGACAAGAGCAAAATGAAGTTGGTGGATGTAAATGGGTCGGTACGGCCCTGCGGGATCCCTGTGTAAGTCTTACAGTTGAAGCCTTAAAAGGAGAAAGGAAAAGGGCGCATGCGCAGATACACCAGGAAGATACCCCAGAGACAGGCACGTGTCTCCCTCCTAGTTTGTTATGGACCTTGCTTGTTACATGCACATACCTTTGCTTCCTTAAGGAAAAAATCTGAATGAATCCACATCATGTTGTTTTTGGTGGTGAGCTACGTGAGCAGAGCCTACAGCTTCTTAATTTGGGAACATCATCCTGCAGCCCAGAATAAATGTCAGACAATCCAGTGCATTCTTTGAGAGCTGGTTTATCAGATATTCTGAGGCCAGCTAGTTACAGCCAAGGTGAAGGGTGTGCTGCTGTAATCATAGTATAAAAGCTGGGTAGATAGAAAATGTAACAAGCCCCAAGTTATTGATCCTGGAGCACATGCCAAGGAATATGATACAGTGCTCAGGAGTAAACATTTCTCTCCTGTCAGAGCTATGCATAAAGCAGAAGGCTCATTCTTATCTCAGGTGAAGGCGCACGTCCACTAAGGTTTGGAAGGCAGGGGCGATTTGAGAATAATAGTTTGTGTAAAGGTTACAGAGCTTCGCAAAACCTCTTGAAGGAGTTGTTGCCTGTTGATTCCAGTGCATGGGGCCTGCTCCCTGCGCTCCCTCTTTCTAACTCTTTAGACATCGCCCTCTAGTGACCACTTGTCTGCCAGACACATGGCTTCCGAACAGTAGATCGCCCCATTTTAATCCCTAGCAGTGTGGAGGAGGAGCCCTGTCTCCGGCTGTAATTGTATTAGACCAAGA
This sequence comes from Ondatra zibethicus, assembly GCA_004026605.1. Classification (NCBI taxonomy): domain Eukaryota; kingdom Metazoa; phylum Chordata; class Mammalia; order Rodentia; family Cricetidae; genus Ondatra; species Ondatra zibethicus. Next base: position 140,023 of record PVIU01002279.1, read on the forward strand.
AATAACAGCTGTAGTTCATATGGGTAGGCACCATTACTCCCTTCAAATTTCATTTTGCTTTTGCTACCACGGCAACTTCAGCCATACATATTTTAATTTAGAAAAAAAAATCCATGGCTTGACTTTCAGCTTGTCTGCATATGATTTGGACAAATTCTCTCCCATTAACGAATGGAATAAAGATACTTACCTCCTTCTATGAATAAAGGGTCAATGTCTTGCTCACAGTCTTTCTACTTCAATCACAGTAGCCATCCTGCCTGTTTTCCTGAAGGCTGAGCTTGGAAGCACCACGGGGAGGGGCAACTTGCTCCTTTACTAAGTGGCTCATGCCAAGTGCCACGCTAAGAGAAGTTAGCCAAATCCTCACAGCTACGCTGCAATGCCACCAGGTGACCTAGAGTTTATTTGTCTAGAGAGTCGGTGACATGGAGACAGGTGGCTTTGGGGAAGAAAACCTCTAAGTATCATTTCCTAAGCCCAATTCCTCTTGGGAGATAGAAATGAGGCTGATTAGCTGGCAGTGTTAGTGCATTAACTTAATACCTGGAACACAAGTCTTCAACACACATTTCTCAAGTGAACGAAGAAATATTGAGTGGATTCTATGGTGAAGTTCTGGGCATAGAAAAAAGCCATCTGGTCTCCTTTCATCAAGGAAAATATCCAAGGCCAGTGGAAGGGGAATGAGCTGGACAGCTAGAATCACAGGTCCTTGAGTCTCTTCTTGAGTCCAAGGGCAGTAGGGGACACATCTCTAGGTCATACCTGAGTAGCCGAGTCTTATATGAAGCTAAAACATCCTTCCACAGCCATGTATTAATGGCTTGATCTCAGGGATCATGCTACTGGGAGGTGGTACTTGGGTGCTAGGTACTTAGGTACTAGGGACTGGGTGATGGAGAGGTCATTAGGTACCTGGAACAGTGTTCTCTTAAAGGGGATTGTTGTAGATGGAGTTTTCTTTGGGCTGCCAGTTCACAAACAAGGATGCGGAGACTGATTGTTAATTATGAAAGCTTGGCCTTAGCTTAGGCTTGTCCCATTAGCTCTTATAACTTAAATTAACCCATTTATCTATGTTCTTTTACTTGGCTCAGTTACCCTGGCTCTGGACAGCCCGTCCTGCTTCCACTACATCTGGCTGGTGACTCTCCCTTCTTCTTCCCAGAGTTCTCTCTCTCTCTCTCTCTGCCCTGAAGTCCCGTCTAACCTCTTCCCACCTAGCTATTGGCCATTCAGCTCTTTATTAAACCTCACAGTGACTCATGTTCACTCAGTGTATAGGAATATTCTGCAACAGACTGTGATCAGTTTCTATTTTCTTTCATGTGCTCCTGTCACGCTAGGTCACTCGGTCACAGGCGCAAAGGCTCAGGGTCAGCTGTTCACAACGCATGTGCAGTGAGATGGAATAGCCCCTTTCTCTTTATGAGCCAGTCATCTGGGGTGTTTTGGTAGAGTGGTGGGCAGCAGTGTTTCACCTTCTGTGTGGTGCTGGAGGAACAAAGGTGGAGAAGCAGTGGCTGATCCATATCTGAGGAACTACAAATGCTACCTCACATTAGGTTATTTCCCCAAGACTACCCTGAGGTTGTTTTCCACTTCACAGGGGCAAACCTAAGGACCCCTGCTAGACAAAATGTTGTCAGGAAAAGGGGCGTGAATTTCACCCTGTGTCGAAGGGAGTGTGTGTGTATTTCACCAGGGTTAGATCTCTTGGTTTACAGACACACAGAGAATTCTAAACCAGACAAGCACCCGTTGGAGCTTCGAGTCCATTTGCTCCAAACACAACTGCTGTAATGGGAGAAAGGAGTCTTCCAAGTGCTTATTAGAATGTCTAGGAAAGCTCTTCACATGCCTGATGTTCTTAAACAGCATTTTAATGATTTAAGAGTAAATGAACCAGAAACCCATGGATTTAATTTCCCTTGAAATACATATACATTTAAAAATTAGGGGGGATCTACTCAGACAAAATATATTTGCGATTTGGGCACAGCTAGAACACTCTCCACGTTAGCCGAGCCGTGGCTCAGTGATCTGTACACACAGAGCCTGGACCAGGCTCTCCACAGATGGTGGCTCAGGAAGCCTATTGTCTCTCCAGCTGCTCAGAGACCAAGGCCTTCCAGTGTCTAGCTGTGCCACTAAAGCTATGAGTAGTGACCCTAGGGTGTCATGCTTGCTTGCACCACAAGGGCAAAGAGTGATAGACTCAGAGAAGGCCCCTATTCACAACCTGAACATTCTAGAACCTGATGCAGCCTCTTGACCAGAAATCTGACTTCCCACAACAGTGCCTGGCTCCACTGCTCACCTCTAGGGAGAAGATCTCCTTTTTTTCTGTGTTTGATCTTTAAGCCCTTCTCACTCCCAAAATGGATCATTTTTGTTTTGTTTTCCTGGTTAAAGGGCAGATAGGCTGTGGAGGTTGTGCCCCCAGGTTCTTGGTCTTTGTGTCTCTTGCTTGTTTAACCACAGCTCCGAGGAGGACAAGTACCAGGCCATTGTAGGAGGTGCCCCTATCTCATACATTCTGGTGCTCATCCTTCCTCTAGGCTCACTTCCTGTGTTCCTCCAGGATGCTTCTTTGATGACTTTAGACTATGTGGGTCCCCAAATCCAACAGTGGTCCTCAGATGTGGCCCATCTAGATGAACTTGCTCAGAAGAAGAGGAAGCTATCTAATACCAGAAACTAGACAATGAAGACAATAACTTTCATCTTGAAAGAACTTTACTGTGTGGGCCACTGTGTGCAGGTTTTGTGTCCACTCCCTCCATTGCTCACTTGATTCATTAATTGTCCGATGGTGCTTCAATGACTTGAGGATAAAAGTCAGTCTCTTCTTTCATCCAACAGTAATAGAGTCCTTTCCCTGTGCCAGCTAATACTGGGGAGAGAAAACTCTGGAATAGTAAGGAATAGCTGATGCCTACAGGCCCCTCACAATTAAATAGGAAAGGCAATATTTAAATATTATAATATAGCATAATAATAAGCACTGTCTATGGAGGAATTCCTGAGTCCTTATGTTGCTTGCATGAACTTGTTTACTCTAGAGAGTAACCCCAAAAGTTCATTTGGTTAATTTGAATGATGGGACTGGTATAAAGAGATGAAAATACCTGCCCTGGATCACACAAGAGTGACAGCAGAGCCAGGGTTCAAAGCCAAGGATTTAAGTGCAGAGCTCTATTATTATTTATTTTCATTTTTATGTATTTATTCGAGGTGTATTTATGTGATGTGTGACTTTGTGGTAGATGTACATGTGTGAGTTTGCATGTGTGCTTCTGTGCACACATCTGGAGGCCAGAAGAGGACCTTGAGTGCCCCTGCTGAATTGTTCTCTACCTTATTCTTTTGAGACAGGGTCTCTAACTAAACCTAAAGCTAAGCCAGAAGTCAGTAAATGTCAACAATCCTCCTGCATCTGCTCCTCCTCAGTGCTAGGGTTCCAGGTGTGAGGGACTACACTGGCTTTTTACATGGTTCTGGGGATTGGAATCCAGGTCCTTATGTTTGCATAACAAGTGCCCTTACCCCCCAGTCTATTTCCCCAGCCCCCAGAGCTGTACTTTAACACAGATCTACATAAGAGAAAGGTTTGATGCTGCACCATTGGCACAGGTCATGGGAATACTGTGAGTAGCCATGGAGACCGCGGGAGATTTACTGAGAGCAGCCAGCATAGTGAGAATATACAGTTATGTAGGGATGTTTGGTATACATGGACTTCCTGACTCTTAGCTGAGCCCTAGACTTCAACAAACCCTCTCCCTTGACAGGGAGAGTGTATAGAATTGGGGCCTGTCCTGAGCAGCTAAGGCACAAGGCAATAGGGGCAGAAGCCCAGAATAATTCAGATGTGAAACAGATTGAACTCATTTGCACTCCTCAGCCCAGTCCTCTTTGTGGGGGAGTGATAACTCTGCTCTGCAAGTCAGTTCAGTGAGTGTTGCCATTGTTTTGAATCACTACCCCTGCATCTTTTCCATGTTATCTAGAAAAGAAGTGTGTGATTAAAGGCAAATAGACTTGCACTTTTCTCTAGTGTTTGGCTGTGATTATTCTTAGTCAGAATGGTAAAACAGCAGTGGAAAGAAAAAGGAGCTAAAAGGAGTTAGGCTAGGGGGCTGCAGAGTAGCTCCATTGCTGAAGTATTTGCTTTGCAAGCCTGAAGACCTGAGCTAGATCCCTAGACCTTATGTTAAACAGTTGGGCTAAATAGCATGTACTTGTAATCCCAGTGCTGGAGAAGCAGAACAGGTGGATCCCTGGGACTCCCTGGCCAGCCAGTTCAGTCTAGTTGTCAAGTTCTAGATAAATTATACCAATAATAACCCTGTATCAAAAAATGGACAGCGCCTAATGAAGGATGCCTCAATTTGTTCTTTAGCCTCCATTCTTGCGTGCACAGATGTATACACATATATGTGCACATGCACACATGTGTACAAGCACGCGCGTGCGCGTGCACACAGACACACACACACACACACACACACACACACACACCAGCCACAGGTGATCTAGGTGAGGTGCTGAAAAAGAAAAGTTTCCTAGTGGAAGCTGGGATGCAGGGTCGGGCGCCAGGCCAGGAAGGCTGCTCTGGTGCTAGGGGTGTCTACTGCTTACTTGCATCTTCATGTCTTTGCTTCTTTGTTTGTTTCCCTCATCTTTAATAAAGCAATAATACAGCCCAAATTGCAGAGTTGCTGAGAAATGCAAAATAAATAATGTATGCAAAACCACTAGACGTGTGTTAAGAATTATCGGTAAACACAATCCCATTTTCTTGTCTAACTCAGTCCAATTCCAAGCCGATATAAAAGCTAGCTGCCTTCTAATTTGGGCCAAAAAATTCTGACCACAGTCCATCTTGTCAAAGGCCCTCTCCCCGGGTTTACAATGCATCTGAGAGATTTTTGCAGTATTTTCTATCTTTTTTTTCCTCTGACTGTGAATATGTTTATGCTTGTATGTTTTTTTCGTTCTTAAAGAAGCTGCAGCTCAGCATTAGTGTTTCCCGGCTTTGCCTTCAGTACCCCATCCATCTCTTTGTGCGGCATCTCCAGGCTGGTGGCATGCACTGTGGGGCGGTGTCAGCACTGTTCTCTGTGGAATAGCTCACTCCAGTGCTGCCTACCCAACTCTCAGCTCCTCTCCTCTGACCTCTTCGTTGGTTTCTCTCTCTCAGGAGTTGTCTACTCCACCCGTATGGCTTTTCAACCAAACATCTTATTTACTTACTTATTTTGGTCATCCCTTTTCTTCCTGTCCTAACTGTTCATCTTTTCCTTGCTCTACCTCTCAAGGGACTCACAGATAATTCTCCCATCAGGGTATTAAGTTCATTTACTTTTCTTCCATTTTCAGAGAACATTAAGGGAACAGGAAGACGTGGTAAGCAGCTTTCATGAAAAGAAGTGAAAAATGATGTCAACTGCTCCATTAAGAATAATAGAGGCCTTTGCTTGACTGCAGTTGGCCACTGAATGGAAAGTCCTAGGTCATTTTTCTTTTCTTTCAGTCCTTGATGCACAGCAGAAGCAGGGACACTTTGGAAATGTTTTGAGGTATCCTTTGTGCCCAGAATGAGGGGTTTTGTGGCTGGAAAAAGATAGACCTTCTAGCAAAAAGGTCTTCAAAGGTCAGATGTAGGGAATTGAATCGAATGAAAGCAGAGCAGCGGGCAGACAGGCGAGTGTTCTACTTGGTTACACCGCATGGTCCTGTTTGTCTGGAAGACACGTATGAAAGGGCCATTCCTCAAGGTTTCCATGTGGCCCAATGGGAAAAGAACTGCTGTTTGGAGGTAGGCAGTGGATGACATTGAAAGACTAAAATCAGTGTCCTGAGAACAAAGGACATGGGAAAGTCTAAAGAACAAAGCTGGGTCAAGCCAACAGAGGGTTTTATGTCATCTAAGGAAATATAAAATATGGCACAACATAGGAAATCTGTGATGACTTTTCAGCAAGCCTTGGCCCAAGCTGCCTTGCATGAAAGTCAATGAATCCCAACATTCTGGAGGCTTTCAGAAACCAGCAGATCTTTCGAGAATAAAGAATGTTGCTGGAAACATGATTGGACCTTTCACGTTTGGCGTGGCCATGTTCATTCTTATATCCTAGGAATTACTAAAGCTCCTTTGTACACTTGGTCCATCTCCTTATTACACCAGAGGAGAGTGATCTTAAGATTCCACCATCGCAGATAAACTGGGCACTGAGAAATCAAGCAACTTTTCCAAAGTCACACGGCTACACGGGATTGAGTTTTATCTGCCCTCTCTGCAAGGTCTAATTTCTTAGCATAAAAGAAACCACAAAATGTTGAGTGGCTACTCCTCACCGGATTCCTTTATAACAATTACATGGGATTAAATGACGAGCACAGAAGAAAGAAACAAATGAAGGAACTACTTGTCTGTGCTTTCTGCCTATTGTCAACTCCCAAACAGTTCCTGCTCTGGGTGTAGGTTCTGGAGGTGTCCTTTCACACTTTGCTATTAAAACTACTTATATGCATGGTCAAACACAAATATTTGTTAAATTTCCAAAATGCTGGGGATACAGAAATAATTTTTTTGTTTGTTTTTTGCTTTCTGAAACACGATTTCTCTGTGTCACAGCCCTAACTGTCCTGGAACTAGTTTTTATAGGCTGACCTCGAACTCACAGAGATCTGCCTGCCTGTGCCTCCCAAGTTCTGGGATTAAAGACATGCGCCACCGCTGCCTGGTTGAAATATAATTTTAAAAATTCAGATTTTCCACAAATATGCAGGCAAAAAGATTCTCAGGTGGGTTGGAGGTGCTGTGTGACCCAGAAGAGGAAATGTTGACTGACCCCCAGTGGAGACTCCAAATACTCCTTGGAAAATTCAAAGTTAAGATTCACTTTAAAGAAAAGATCTGAGGCTGGGGCTACGTTAGAATAGTGAGATAACCAATTTGAAGGGAAAGATTCTGTATCTTAATTTGATATTCGGAAAGCAACAAATATGCAAATAATAATGTTGTCACCCCACAATGAAAAGTAAGGAATACTATTTTGCTGGTAGTATATGAAGATTAATGAACACTGGAATATTTCTTCATAATGTTGCAGAGATTAAGAAGAAACACTGGACAAAATGGGCTCCTCCTCAAAGCAGCGCAAGGAAGACATACATGAACCTTTCCATTTAGTCTTAGGATAAAATGACAATATAGTATAGTGTGTGTGTGTGTGTGTGTGTGTGTGTGTGTGTGTGTGTGTGTGTGTATGTGTGTGCTAGGTACATTTTTTTTAACTCAAGGCAAAAATCCAGATTGATCTTGGCTCAGGGAAAGAGCAGAAACCAAGCTGGGAGCCAGTTTCAAGTTCACCGGTTCCATCAAATAAAAACACAGAACAACCAATTCAACCCAAGCTTTAGTTGAATGCATGGGGCACATTTAAAACGACTTGCTCTTCATTTGAAATGCAGAAATGCAAGTTCCCTGGATGCTTTGTATTTTACTTAACAGCTTGAGAAAGAGTGGAAATCACAATCTTATGTGACTGGAAATGGGCAGGGAACTCTGGGTCCCTGAGGTCCTTCCTCTGAAAGGAGTTGGACCCTCATGAAGAGAACGCTGAGGCTGGCTGCCCTGTCCTAGAAAGATCAATAACTGGGTAGGTTCTGGAAGGCCATGATATTGAGGAGAAATGTGAACTCAGAATCTAGTAGGTGAGATGCTGGTGTCACCAGTGAGTCATTTACTAAACTTGGTCAATGAGATTGGCATCCTACTCTTATGTCTGTATTTGACATGGGGAAAATGCCAATCTGCTCACTGTAAGGACTAAAAGGCGGGCAGACAGGACTGAAAACTTGCTCCTTATAATCTAATGATTATAAATCCAGCTGAACTAATAATTACAAACATGGAGAACATAACTACTTACAAGTGAAGGCAGGCTAGCAACAGTTGAACAGTTGCAGATTATAGGGACTTATTAAGAGGTGTGTGTGTGTGTGTGTGTGTGTGTGTGTGTGTGTGTGTTGAATACCCATAATACCACTGAGATCAGTAGGCCTGGTAAAATCAGGTTCTCTCAGAATCTATAGAGTGATTGGGTAGAATTACATAATTCTCTCTCTTTTTTTTTTTTTTTTGGTCCCTATGGACAGTAATATAGTCTACAAAGAAAGTGAAATGTTGAAGGTAAAAACGATAGGTAGAAGGTAGTGCTAATTCAAATTGTTCAACCAGGCTCAATAAGAGGAAACATTCAGATGAGGGACAGAACAGCCTATGATGCATAGGTCTGGAGGCCGGATGGTCCAGGCAATGCAAGTGCACCAACCTCCGATGAAATACCTGTGGAATGTTCTGGTAAAAGAAGAAGGGTGAAGGCAGCTGAAGGTGAAGAAGAAGACGATAGAAGGAGATGCTCCTGAGACAAGAGGGCACTGGAGGTGACTGGGAAGGATATGACTTCATTTGAAATGTGACTGAAGGCTCTGATCGCTAGGCTTCAGCATGCAGAATGATATGCTGGCATGTCATATTGGATGGATCTTTTAGAAGCTGCCGGGTGAAAAATGGAAAAGCAGAAGCCGAAAAAGCTACTTGTTATACTCCAAGGCATAATTGTAGCTGGATTCAGATTGTAGCAGTAGAAATGGAGGAGGACAGATGGACTCAGAATGTGTTGGGAGACATAACCAAGAGGATTGCATATGAGAGAGGGTATTAGAAACTCAAGTAACAGCCGAGCAATACAGCGATGCTGGTTTCTGAAGTAGGATAAGATTGTGAGAAGAGTTAGTTGGCGTTAATTTCAAAGATCAAATGTTCAGTTACGGTTGTAGATTTTAACGTTGTTTGTTTCTTGTGCTGGGGTTGGCTGTGGAGACTCACACTTAACGCAGGAAGGCAATCTCTAATGGTACTACACCCTTAGACCCTCAACACGTTAGTTTTGAAATATCTATCAGATATCTAATTCTTGTGACATCTAGCCAAATTAAAGGTCAAAAGGATGCTATGTAACATGTAACACTTCGTGTTCAGATACATAATACACACACACACACATACACATGCACGCACACACACACAAAGAGTATATATACACATGTAATATATACTCATGTATGAAAGAACACATGCAGACTACCAGGGGACCATATAGGGTTATAGTCTGTTTTATTGTGCTTAGATTTTGTCAAAACTGAAGTCAGATTTTAAAGATCCCTCTGAAAACAGCAGAAAGAGAACTCGAGGGCATGGGACATGGGCATGAAAGGAACAGATGAAATCTGTCTCCCACATGTGTAGCTTGAGTACCTGGCCAGAGGTGGAGTCTGTGATCCATACAGAACTGAGGTGAGGCCATGGAATTCAAGGAAAAGTTATATGCTCGGGCATGCACACAGTTAGAGTGGCCTGCACTGAATGTTGGTAGAGGTGTTTGGTAGATGACATGAAACATAGATCAGAAGACGCTGTGACCTTTTAGGTAACTGGATCAAGTAATGAGCTTGCAAATCAGGAAAGGTCAATGGGAAGTGTGTGGATGGAGAGTGGGCCATCTGCTCAGTGAGACAGAGCCTGCAATCCAGGATTCAATATCTGAGGAATGAAACTGCAAACACGGGCTCGCCACAGACTTGTTGTTGGCAGTGAAGCTGTGGGCTAGGACTGTAAGAAGTCAAAACTTCCTAATATTAGAAATAATGAACACCCAGAGCAGACGTGAACTCTAAATGGAGCTAGTGACGTTCCAGGAAGAGTGCTGAGAAGAATTCGTATGGATACTCAGTTGCTAAAACAGAAAAACCCAGTTCAGTGGGCAGGCTGGAGAGCACAATGAGAAATAAATACGTGCTACAAGAATTATGCTTCTTGGTCCCTTGATTGAAAACAAGTGTTTAATTTCAAGATAATTTCAGATAGCAAACAAGAGAAGAAAAGGAGTTCCTCAGAATCAGGTATGTGTTCCTCAAACCTGTTTTGAAACCATATAACTGTGGGCCAGGGCTCCAAATGGATGATGGAGACCTCAGCAGAAGTGAAGCCATTCACAGATTAAGGTTCAGTTGGTGACAAGTTTTTCAGGAAGCAGGGCAGCTGCATATCTCATTGCTTCACTTATGGGTGGGACATCCAAATGCCCATTATCCACCTGTCTGCATTCCCTGTTCTGGTCCCCAGAGAGTGATTAAGGAAGGTATTTCCAGGTGGGCCATTATCTCTTTCTTCCATTATCCTGTCAGATTGGCGCCTTGATGCTTTGCTAGCCCTCTTTCCCAAAAGGCTCTTATTTTGCCACTCCTAATACCTATTATTTACCTAGATCTGCTCCACTGTCTTAAAGTTCAATCGGCGACCTCTGAAGGGCGAGAGGAGGCTCCATTGATCTCCTCCCCACTGGCATTCTCCCATAACCTATGATGCCAGACTAGCCTGTCACTTCCAGTATTTTTAGTTTTTCAAATCTCATGTTTCGTTTCCCCCCTGGATGCCAGGAGGATGAGGAAAACGCTGTAGCTGAGAGGAAAGATCAATATCCCCCAGACCTCACTGTTTGCTCTTGTGTCTGATGCTCGACTGTCTAGGGAGAATTTCACGGCCAAGATCTAAGACTGCTTGTCTTTCCTCAAAGTTTCATCGAAAAATTCTTCTGAATATCTGGTCTCCTAGGAAAAGAGGTCAAGGCACTCAAAGTTCTCCTTAGTGATGAAATCCTCAAAATATGTCAAAGAAATAGCCAAGGACAGGTGATTAGAACAATCTTTGCTCTTTTCTCGGTGTGTAAGAGCAACCCTAGAGAGAGAAGAGATGAGGAGCAATGCTGAGGTGCTGTCTGAGGGCTAGAGACTATCATGCACCTCGATTATACCCTGACTCCTGGAAAATTCATGGAAATTGATTTAATGTTGGTCTCCTTCTACAAAATTAGTCATGGTAGCCTATGATTTGAATGCATAGCAAAGTCCCTTGTGTGGAAATAGCACATAAATGTCAATGCTTTGAACTGCTTTGGGAGAATTCCTCTTCTTTAATTTAAAGGACTCTTAAGATTGTTGTAAAACTTCTTCTCCACTGGAATTGGCTTTGAAGAAACATTTCATTTATTCAGCAAGTGTGGTACCATTGGCCTACTCCTCCGGCTTGGGAATGGGCTGGCTGGAGACCTAAGAAGAATGGATATGAGTGACTGAATCGTGGAAAGGGTGGACCAACGCTCAAAAATAAAGGCTTACTTACAATGCAATATGCTAAGTGCTATGGTGTGGAGAAGGCAAGACATGACGGCATGCTCAGAAGAAAAGCATGGAGCGTTAAACAGTGGTTGCTAGGTGAGACCTGAAGGGATAAACAGCGGGAATAAAAAAAGGTGGAGTGCTTCAAGCAGAAAACTAGATGGCACAGGCTCCAAGGAGACAGAGCCCGACATGGTGGGAGGAGTAAAGGAAGCGTGAAAACCTGGGAGTCTTTCCTGGGCTATTGGGTGCCTGGGTGTGTAGTGGTAGGTACTCAGAGATATTGAGAAAGAAGTAAGGAAAACATATTTCAGTGAGGAAGCAATCAGTCCAATGTTTTCAACTCTGATTTTGAGGTCTCTGCATCAGATGAGCAGCATATGGCTCCAAATACAGAAAGATCTGGCTGGGTATCAATAAATCAACATGTTTACTGAATACTTAGGAGACGCCATCGATTGTGTTAAACATATTTGATGCACTATTCCATTCAGCTTTAATAACTATTTAGAGATGAGAGAAGTGAATTTTAACCTATGATATAGGTTTGGAAATTATAACATTTTTTTTTCCAGAAGAGTTTCATGTGTTGATAACCAAACAGCATTTACACAATTCTAGACTGATCATGTTATTCATGAACTTTCATCTTGCACTCCGCCATGCTTTCAAGTAACATTAGTCATATGGAGACAAGAAAATCTGAGCTTAAAAATTGAGCTAGGCTGGGATGGTAGGTCAGTTAAGAAAGTACTGGCCTTGCAAGCGTGAGGTCCTGAGTCCAGTCCAATCCATGTGAACAAGCAAAGGAGCCAGGCATTGTAATCCTAGACCCTGGAAGGCAGGTTGCTGGGGCGCTGTGGCCAGCCAGCCTAACCTACTTAACTTCCAGGGGAATGAGAGGTCCTGTGTCTTTAGTGATGTCTCTGGGAATCATTAAAGACTAACACCTGACATTGACCCCTAATCTCCTCATGGACTTGCACATGTATACACACAAATACATACACAAAGCTGCCTATAGTTAATGCATTTAAAAATGATCATAGGATATCCCAAGTTGGTAACCGCTTCCATATTTTCCTGAAAGTTAAACTCTACGTTGAATCACTTACCAGAACTGCTACATCTATAATCATGGGGTTATTCCTCTGATAATATATTTAATACCTGTCTTTCCCCCCACAGAGCAAACCCTTGAAGACTGAGACTCCCACTATAAAATTGCAGACAGGAATATCAGACCTTGAATGCAACATGTAGTAAGAACTTGGAAAAAACAAAACAGAGACAAACATCCACCAGGATTCGGACGGACATTCAGAATGAGCAGCAAAATGACCCAGCAATGTTTTTCCTATAAAGAAATTCTCCAGTATCAAATTAGTTCGACAAGACAGGAAGACACCAGCTTTCAAACCATGTCATCTTATAGCCACCCCAGGCACCTCTCATCTAAGAAGTGAACAGTAACTAAGGCAGTGTGGACACCCCTCTGAATGTCACAGGTGACAGTGAGCTTGCTCGCCTGGCACCCTGTTAAAGTTTAAGGACTTCTAAGAAGTCACACTTTTAAAATGGTAGAAATACACACATGTGTGTGTATATGTATGTGTGTTTGTGTGTATATGCATGTGCATGTATATGCGTGTGCGTGTGTGTGTGTGTGTGTGTGTGTAGTGTTTCACCATCTCAGCCCTCACAGGAATAGGACAGAGCCTAAAAATGCAGACATTGAGTTTATGAAGTAAACAGTGAAGTTGACAGATGAGTCGTCACTCAGAGTTGGAATGAAGATTGGACCACGGGCGGCAACTCTGGTACAGCCCTTTCCTCTTCCATCCATCCTCTGAGGACTCCTAGTCAGCCAATGCACTGAGACGCTGACATAAATCAGGGGCAACAACGGAGGAGAGTGAAGAAATGGCCGGGAGACGCGGTGCCGCAGCCATCAATCAGGAACTAATTCAATCCTGTGAGATGCCTTGTTTGATTAATTTATGTCAGCATTTTCTGCGTTGTCAGGCCCGGTCCCTTGTGTCTCCCCTTCCTTCCCTTTCTCCACTTTCCCTAGCACTAAGAAGTGTTCCCCTCCTCCATGGTGACAAGAAGGGAGTGGAACCTCAGAGCGGATTCTCCCAGGCTGGCTGTTAGTGCCGTTTTCCACCAAACTTACAGAAGGGGACGAAAGAGAGGACAGACCTTTGCCATTACCCAGGTTCCAGCTCAGAAGAATGTCTGTCTTCTATGCGCTTGAGAGTGCCGCTCTCGAGTACCGCTTGATAGTAACAGAAGGAGACCTAACTTTCACTCCCACTGTAGAAGACCCCGTGGTTTTCATAGTGGCAATCAAAACACACTTCTGTATTTAGCAACCATGATAGAAAAGGTGATCAAAGTCTATGCTGTTCATTGAACAACACAGTTACTCAAGGATAGAGTATACTCGTTACTCCATGAAGATATTATATGGACTCATCTACATGGCAACATACTTATAGAACATACATGCTTGTGCAGTCTAGAAAAAAGAGCAGGGACTAACCATTTGGATGTGTAGTATTGTTTCTGTGGCTTATTTTCTAGAAAAATAAGATATATATTTCTATCTACATTTTCAACATTCTATACAACTATGTTTTAGTCTATTAGTACCAATAATCTAACTTTTACAACTAGTATATATTCCTCCCACCATAGCCAGGAATGCTTTAAGCATAATCTTTGTAATTATGGAAACAGAATTGTAACTCTGTTGTGAGCTTTCCAACATTTTAGAATATTCATTTTATGTCACAGGATCCATCTGAGTAGATGCAGAGTGGAGACGGTGCTCTATTTGAGAGGACTGTGGTCTATGCGGGGAGACAGAAAAGGCCACAGCTCGATTCAAATGGAAGAGGCACTGAGCAGATAGGATGTGGCAAAGAAAGGGCCGATGTGCTGGTCGTCCTCTGCAGGGCTTTCTATTTTAAGGAGCTGGTGGTCAGGGCCTCTCCAAGCAGCCAGGTTGTCTCCTCTACTGCTTATTTATTCTTGTTATTAAAGATGTTTAGACCTTACTTACTTAGGTAGAGGTTTACAAGTATAACGGAAAGGGAACAAAAGTAAAAGAGCCCAGACCAAAGATGTTTTCCATTACGGACTGAGAGCCACGACAGGCAACATCTATCAAGAGCCTAGTTTCTCTGTTCACACATTTAATTAGGAAACCTGAAACTGAAAGGAAAGGACGAGAAAGGACGAAGAGCCCTGAAAAAAAGTCCCGTAATTCACTGACATTTTGTTTTGGTTTTTATTGTTTTCGTCGTAGGACAGTCTGAATTTAAAGCGTCTCTGGTGATCAGCATAGCTGTGACTAACCCACTCAGGACAGGTTTGTGCAGGATATGCAGACACATGGGGAAATCTAAATTTCACTTTCCTCTGTGGCTGAATCCTGAGAAGCATGGTAAACGGCATGTGGGGATGTGCTCTTTAGACCTGCAGACCGAGAACTACATCATCAGTTCCATAAATCTGGAACCTTGGGGTTGTAAAAAGAAATGTTCAGTTAGTCTAGAACAATTCAGTTAGGAGCTGAAGGATTATGGGAGGATAATGATTTTCAAGTCTGATCATGCACCAGCAAAAGCTATGGAATACCTAAGAATATGCATCTTCTGGACTCCTGCTAGGCAGAATCTCCAGCACTGCAGTCTCAGAGTCCAGGCTTTAAAATGGCCCCCCATATTATTCTCTGTTCCCCCACATGGAGCAAATCCTGAGTTCCATACATTGATTGCTATTCCAAAACTCAAACCAGAATCTTGGACTGCAGTTACATAAGCCAAGTAGAAGCTGGAAGCTATGTAAGCCTGGAAGACTGTGTGTTGTAGTGATGAGGCTTTATCAAAAAAAGGAGGGGCATGTACTAGATTCCAGCCTCTTTGTATTTGTGGCACCATTTTGACACAAAAAATTTCCCCAAATGTGTGGAAAGTAAGCCACAATGACCTCGCTATCTCTATTGGGGTCTAAAAGTAAGTTGCCTTGTTTACAAGACCTTCAGGGCCGTGTTCCAATTGCCAGGCATCGCTGTGCAATAGGGTTGTTAAAATGATGCTTACCTGATTATTAATTGGTAGGAACACATGTGTGGATGGGCTCAAGGCAAGCTGCTGTGCGTGTGTGTGTGTGTGTGTGTGTGTGTGTGTGTGTGTGTGTGTGCCTGTGGGAGGCCACTGATCTAAGCAGGGCTTGGACGGAAGCCTAATGGAGATCTACGCTGCAGTAGGAAATAAGGCTGGGTGACCGTGAAGGCCTTTTTAAGATTCTGTAATTCAAAGAAGGAAATGAAGATGGCTGTAAATTGTGGCAGAGCCCCAAGGAAATCAGTAATCTTGAATCACTAATGCTAATTTATGATTTGGGGCAGGTTGTTTGAACTTTATTAAGCTTAGTTAAATCCACTGAAATGAGTGTGGAAATAAATAAACAAGTCAAAATCCTGTTTTCCCCTCGACAGAAAGAATTGCATCACTGCCTAGGTTTCCCACGGAGAGTTCCAGAATCTGATTATTGGAGTAGCAAAGAAAATGTGCTCACGACTCCAGATTCTTCCTCCACCACCCCTATGACTTGATGTTCCCAGAGTACGGCATCTCAGAAATGCCCATGGAAATCTCCACTACAGGATGCTCTCCAAGGACGTCCACAGGTTCGACTGCTCCAGTGGATGATGATGGATCTAAAGTACCTGGTGCTTCATCCTCATCACTGTGGCTTCCAACTTTGACATCAAAGCATTAAATCACATATCAAAAACCAGCTACTGCAGACTTGCATTTGCTTTCTGAGAAGAGTAGGGGCTGGAATGAGAGGGGAGGCTGTGAGTGTTTTGAGGATGTCTCTGTTCTTTTGGAAATACCCAGAAAGAGGCGAGGCTGAGATCTAAGGTAGAAGTGTGTCGGTAAGAACATTCTAGAATCAATTTTGATCAATTGGATAGTATTCATCTCTAAGCACAGGCGACAAGAGGTGAACAAATTCATTAGTACTTTAAAGTCAGGAGCCCTTAGAGCGGTGGCTCTCAACATTCCTAATAGTGTGACCTTTTAATACAGTTTCTCATGTTGTGGTGACCCTCAACCACAAAATGACTTTATTAGTACTTCATAACTGCACTTTTACTACTGCTGTAATCATAATGTAAATATCTGATATGCCGGATATCTGATATGCAGCTCCCAAGGGGTCAAAACCCGTAGGTTGAGAACCGATGCCTTAGAAATATAAATGTGATATCAATAAATAAGGCCATGAAAAGTCCTTGAGCCTCTTTGGCCTCAGATATACAGTGAGACCCATAACCTGGGCCATATTGACAATGTCAAGGGATTGTTTTATTGAAGCAGAGTCTCTCTGCTTCATGGACCAGGAAGGGAAAGACACTGTTGTGTGTTGTTCAGGTAGGGAGACAAACTTCAAGGCCTGCTCTGTGTAGAACACTGGTACGGTTGACAATGACCTTCCAGTGCAATCTGACCCAGCCTCTGGGGCTTCTAGAGCAATGAGAGAATTGTTCTTTTTACATGTAAATATACATTAGACACTTTGGAAAAGCGAAGTACAACCAAGAAGCATGTTCTCCTTTTTCTGAAATCCTGTGGCTAGGTGGAGTTAAGGCCAAGTTTCCTGTAAACAGTGAAGATGATGGAAAGAATTACCAGCCTGGAATTGAGGCAAGAGGTTCAGGGCAGCACTTTACCTGCCCGCGACAGTACTTGCCCTGGGCACGAATCTGGGCGTTCATGGACGCAGGGAGGGCAAAAAGGCCAAACTTTCCACAGCAAGACCAGCTTAGAAGTATATTCAACTGAGGCAATTCTTCCATAGAATCCTTAATTAATAACTTGGGGGAGTTTAATAAGCATAATTGAGTTAATTACTGCTCAAATTCAAAGACAAGAAGACTAATTTAAGCATGCAGAGATGATACAAACATGTACAGTATGCAGCTGTTCTAAAGAAAAATGAAATTTCAAATTGTTTCTCCTTACTGTTTCTAAGGATAGGGTAGTGTTAACTTGATTCTTCTTGACAAGCTCAAGTACATGCTCTCACATGGCTGTTGAATCTCCCCCTTCCACCCCTCCTTTAGGTCACACCCATTCCACTTGATAGCCTCCTCACCCTCAGACTCTAGGTACTTCTGAGACTTTACACTTGAAACTCTAAATAGAATACACACACACACACACACACACACACACACACACACACGGGGCAGGGGCGGGGGAAGCATGCTCTGAATCATGTATCATTAAACTGAACTCTAGGGTTTCCCTCTACATCTCTCCATTTTCCTCCTTCCCTTCTTCCCAGAAACATCTGCTTGTAGATTGGGTGTCAGCTGCCAAAGCTGCACTCAGATTCCTTTCAGAGTTGCCCGACGTCCCCCAAGCCCTCAATTTGGCAAAATGATGATTGGCCGAAAGCTGTCATCAGGCGTATTACTAATCCATGCGCTCATAGTATGGTGAGGATTTGCATACATTGGACATATTTCACACTCTTTACTGGCCCCTTCACAAAGCCCCATCTTCAAAAGGCAATAGCCTGGTGCTGATCCCTCAGCAAAGTAATTGGAAGGCTGCCCTGATACTGCACGCCCCCTTCTTAGCTGGCACAGTGCTGTGTTTTACAGCATTGCCTTCCAAGGGCCAACTTTCTCAGTCTGAGAGCTGCCTTCACAAGAGCCAAACACAGTTTGGTGGGGGTGAATGTGGAGTTTCCATAGTGGAGAATCTCCAGAGATGCCACCTTGGAACAGTGTTGACATTGCTCCTCATAGTTCCCCTGTAGGTGTTTAATACCTAGATGTGTTTAAGGAAATGGGGCATCATCTCTAAAGTCAAATAAGGGTGCTACTCTGACTTGATGATGCATCTTCAGTGGCTTAAAGAGGAACCTCACATAGCAGGAAGAAAAGGGGACCTCCTCTACGGCCTGCAATGTGCTAACCCTTCTGAGAAATGGCTAGTCTCCTGCAGTGGAAATCCATGCTAAAAAGGGTACCAAAAGATTAGTCATTCCATTGATTTCTTATTACTTTTGTGCTAGAAAAACACCTCAACCTTTTTGAAACATAAAGAAGGGATGCTGCAATACAATTTGTGTGTTTATCTAAGCTGAACAGATCTCCCATTCTTCCTTATTAATACCAACCAAAGGCTAATGCAGTTGCCAGCTGACTGCCAGACATTCCCTCTGAGGATAACATAGCAGGAAGGAAAAGAAGAGACAGTGCTCTCCCTCAAGAAAGCAGCCAACTGGATGCTCGACTTAGAAGAAGAGTGCTTTATGCTACCTCTAAAAGGCTGTCTTAATCTCGAGTAAGAATGGCAGGTGCGGGGCAGGCTGAGGGAGTAGCTCAGTCAGTAAGTGTTTGCCTCACAAGCATAAGGACTTGAGTTCTAGTCCTAGAACTCAGGTGTTTGTTTTTTTAAAGGATCTGGTGTGTATGGTGACACACTTAGAGTTTAAAAGCTGAAAAGGTATTGAAAGATAGATCCAGGGGTTTTCTAGCCAGAGAGTCTAACCTAAGCGAGTAATAGACCCTACCTACCTAAAAGGATGAGCAGATGGTACCTGAGAAATGACTCCTGAGTTTTCCCTTGACCTACACACACACACAGACACACACACGTGCGTGTGCGCACACACACACACATGCATGCACCCCCACACACGTGAATGTGTACACATGCATATACACAGACTCACTCACAGGATATCAAGGGCTAGGAATTTTCCAGAGATACCAAACATGACAACCAACTCCGTAGAAAATGAGAAAGCTCCAATATGTTCAAAGGGAGTGGTGTCCTTAAAAAGGAAATGGTGGCACACCAAGCTGAGTTCCTGGTGAAGTAGATACAAACATAGCTGGCTAACACAGCTCTGTTACAGGATGTGAAGACAGTCAGTTGGGCTGAAGAGAAAGGAGCTGCAGGTAAGGTTAATGGTCCAAGTCACCTGTACTTTCAAAGAAGAAAGAAATTTCACACACACACACACACACACACACACACACACACACACACACACACACACAACTGTAGTGCTAGCCCATGAACAGCCACGGTGAGAATTAGCGTGCCCAGGAGATGCTGGCATTCAGACTTTGTTGACTGCCCTGTGAGGTCACATGGGACCAATTTACGCTCAAACATGAAGAAATCCACTAATAGAACATCCTGTGGATCTAAACCTTCATTATAAATACATATAGGAAGGAAATTTTCATGAATCCTAATCTACTGGCAATTCTAGGTAGATATAAAGTTCTAAAAAACAAGTGAAGTCAGTTTTGAGCTAAATCATTCGGACTGGGTCAAAAGTGAATAAGGAGAGAGCTGACTTCAACCCCATACTACAACGTCATAGTCCACTAAACAGGACACACTTTCCCTCCACAAAAGATAATTAAAGACCTGAAGAATTTCCCAGAATTGTAAGTTTAGGAATACGATTCCACAGGAAGACTGAGATTCCCCCTCATTGCTGCAAAATATGTTCTCCTACCCACTATGAGGAGTGTCCCACACCCACGAAAAACCCTTCAGAATTTTGCTTGTTTATAAAGAGGGTGCTACACTGACAAGATTCTGCTTTGATCTGAGCAGCCTGTTTCTCATATGAGAGGCAGGGTCATGTTATTTTAAGAGATACAAAGGATTATAAGGATGGAGTATTTGCCTTTGGCATATCCAATGGCTATGGAGGTACTAGACAAACATTCAAATTACATACAGAGAAGTCAAAGCGATGTGATTCAGTGCCGAAGGAACCTAGCAAACCTCATGCCCTACGGAGGAAATAAACCCATGCAGAGCTCTAAAGAGTTTCAGAGTGTTTCCTGCACTGGCACTCTGAACAAATGCCTTGCTTTGCAATTACAGGTGCCTCCTCTCACTCATTGAGCTACGATTAACTGGTTCTCACCTGAGACCCACTTATTCATGCAGCACAATCCCATCATCATGCCTGATTAAATTCAGGGTAGTTATCAAGCTCAGCAGAAATGATCTGCTATTGCCTGAGTAAGGTAAAGAAACAGGGCTTCTGAAGATGACCCTGACCCTCAAGCGGAAGCCAGAAAGGACAGATGCTTCATTCAGGTGAAGTGTACCAAGAGTCCACATTTGAGACTGGGGCGCTCACCTCTCTGTTACCTACACAGCCCTGATGGAGAGCCCGATTTTGGGGTGATGATGTCAGAATTTGGGGACAAGACACTGATGAATGTGAACCCAAGTGGAAAGCACGCATGGCTGCTGTGGTGGAAGAATGGAAAGTGTAATAGTCAAGGTCAGGGGAAAAGAGATGCCGTCTCATTAGGCAGGGCAAGGCTGTCCAGGTGAGACAGCCCTTTTGGGTTCAGCCTTGAGGGATGGGAAGGTTATGATGCGCACATCTGGCTGAAGGAGATGGTTTTCCACGATGAGGGACAAAGGTGAGCATCCGTGCTGGCTTGAGGACAAGGCTGGGCATGGCAGCAGCACCTGTTTCTTAGGCTGCTGTGCACTCTATTATGCAAACATAAAATCTCCATTGACAGATCTATAAAGGCCAGGTCCATTAAATTAACTATCTAGTTAAAGTCATTAAGACAGGGAACTCCACATCAGCTCCATAGATCTCTGACAGCAGATAGGCAGTCATTCACAGAACATATATTGATTGCCAATGCAAAGTTTCAGCAAATAAGTTTTTAACCAATGTGCTTTATAGCATAGGACAATGGCATCATCCAGGAAAAATGGAAATCTTTTCCTTGGCATGTAGAGCATCACATTTGCAAAGACAATCGTTTCCCACAGGATAGTCTCTAACCTTATCCTCAACGGCCCCTTCTTTGATGTGGCTTCTTTCATTTCCCTTGGGACTCTAAGGGAAGGATGAGTTTGCAGTTGTCAATGGGTACTATTGTCTGACAGCCAGCTCACCCCCGCAATCATAATTTCATCGTAGTTCATTGCACAAACATTTAAGAAACTTCTCTAAAGTCAATACAGCTTTAAAGCTCTAAGAGTGGTTGGGCACAGAGATACCAAATGCAAGAAATGCAGCATGTTAATGACAAATACACCGTACATAGAGTGTCAATCTGTCAATCACCAGATTAGCCCTAAAACACCTTAAGAAAGGCAGGAACTGACACCCATAATCAGAGTTCATTCTCCAATTACATTAGGATAATCATTGTCTTGGCCCATTTGTGTTTGTATAAGATTATTTGATTTCCCACACTAAAAGGTCTTTTATTACCAACCATCAACACTGTAATAGCAGCCCTAAATGTGAAGAAAGCCACTTAAATTAATACAGCTTTTTGATTTTATTTTACTGTGTCAGCAGGGCCGCTCTGGGAGCTGCTGTGTGCTGCAGCCAGTCTTGGGGAAGGAGAGAACCTGGAACAGAAGAGTGACAGGGGTAGAGCAATTAGAACAAAGGAGACAGAATGGGCAGGCTGGGGGTGGGGCAATTAGAGCAAAGGTGCTTAATGAACAACTCAGAAGGTGAAACCTGCTAAGAAAGCTCCCTGGCGTGGTAGAGGAAAGTGGAGAATTGACAGGGAGTAGAGAATGAGAAGGAAGAAAACCAGCATATTTTTAGAATAAGAAATGATGGTTGCACCCTGGGTGGAGTGGCACACTCTAGAAAATAGAGGCAGGAGGCTCAGGGGTTCAAGGCTACTATTGACAATATAGTAGTTTGAAGCCAGCCTGGGCCACAGGAGCTACTCTCAAAATGAAATAAAATGTAACAAACTCTTCCCCCAAACAACAGCTTTCTGTTGTCGTGGAATCATTGCTTATGAAGGTCTTGAACGGCTATCTCATCCTCATCCTCTCCTTTCTTCTGTTCCTATTTTTCTGGGTATGATTTACATGATGTCGCTGACTGACATAGAAACTTAACTACAGAAGGTTTGTGTGCATGTGTGTGCTCGCATGTATGTGTGTGTGCATGCATGTGCGTGAGAATGTATGTGTGCATGTATGCGTGTGTGCATGTATGTGTGTGCGTGTATGCATGTGTGCATGTATGTGTGTGCATGTATGCATGTGTGCGTGTATGTGCGTGCATGCATGCGTGCGTGTATGTGTGTGCACATGCGTGCATGAGTACATGCCATAGTCCATGAGGACATCAGAGGACAAGCTTGGGTGTTGTTTCTTACCTTCCACGTTGTTTGATGCAGGGTCTGTAGTCACTCTTGCTGAGCTGAATGTGCTAGGCTGTTCAAGCTGCTGCATGCACCCTTCTGGATGTTAGCCAGAAGTTCAGGTATTAAAGATGCTTATGCGACTGTGTCTAGATTCTAGATAGGTTCTGGTGAGCAGATCCCAAACCAGACTCCTGGGGAGCACACACTTAAAAACCAAGCCAAACCAAAATCAAAAACAGAAAACAAGAGAAAAAAAAACATAAAAACATGGTCTTACTCCTATGTAGCCTTGCCTGGCCTGGAACTCGATATGTACACCAGGCTGGCCTAAAATTCTCAAAGACCTGCTTACCTGTGCCTCTTGAGTGCTGGAATTAAAGGTGTGTGCTATCATGCCCAGTTCTGGGTATCTGAACTCAGGTTGTCAGTTTTCTCGTGTGGTAAGTTTTACCCACTAGGCCTTCTCCCCAGAGAAGCCAAGCTGATACCTACCCAGACACTTCACCCCTGTAGGCTAGTGTTCTTGGTACTAAAAAACACTCTGCACGTTACCAAAAGAGAAATAAAACACCAACCCAGCTACACACCTTTCGATCTGCAATGGCAATGGTGTGCTGCCTACAAGATACGCTACCCGCTCAACATTTGTGGGAATAACCAACCAGTACCTGATTTGACTGGAGGCCTACTCCACGTAGTGTAACACATAACCAGTGGACCTACGGTATACCACTGCTCTACTAAAGGAAATTGGTAATAAAATGACCCCGAATGACATTTTGCTAATCTCATAGCCCAGTGCCTGACTCAGCCATCATCAGAGAAGCTTCCTCCTGTAGCAAAAAGACCCAAACTCAGAAAATACAAAGAGAGTAAGAAACCCTAGGACACTCAACCCTATATAGGATGTCTCCAATAAATTTCTCCCCTCAGGGCTCAGGGAATCCTGCAGAAGAGGAAAAAAAGAGTCTAAGAGCCAGAGGGATAGTGGACACCAAGGAACTAAGGCCTTCTAAACACAACAGAACCAACAAAACTATGAACTCACAGAGACTGAGGGAGCTATGCAGAGCCTGCATGGGTCTGTGCCAGATGTCTTTCTAGGGCTGAAAGGATAGTGCCATGTGCCCCCATCTCTAACTGATTGAAGATAACCCAGAAGTTATCTCTAATTGAAAGCCACTTGCAAATGAAAATTTAATTTTCTCCAAGGGAGTCTCACTGGAAAAACAAACTACTCTTAATCGTAGGCTGCAGGCCTAGCAGTAGGTGGCCAAGAGAAACTAAACTCAAGGGCATCTTTGGAGGTTCCTTATCTCACAATGTCCTGTCAGGGCTCTCTCTCTCTCTCTCTCTCTCTCTCTCTCTCTCTCTCTCTCTCTCTCTCTCTCTGTGTTTTATAAAATATTCGTTTTCAATTTTAATCTCAATTATTTTCTTTCTCTCTCTTTTGTTTTTTATACTACAGTTCCATTGCATATACTTTATGGCTTTTAATTTTCTATTTTTATGGGATTTCTGAGTGGGTCTCTGCATCTATATCTGTTTCTAGTGCCCTTTTCTTGGGGTCTTTCCCTTCTGTTTGTTTGCTTGTTTGTTTTGTTCTATTTCAATGTGTTTCTTTTTGTTTTATCTTATTGGAGTTTATTTCCTTATCATCCCTAAGAAGCTTGTTTGTCTTCTACTGAGAGGCAGAAAAGGGGTGGATCTGGGTAGGAGTAGAAGTGAGAGGAACTGGGAGGACTAGAGGAAAGGGAACCATAATCAGATACATTATATGAAAACAATTTATTTTTAATAAAAGAAAAAGCAAATGCTGTTGCATATATTACATTTAAGGCTGTACCATATTATATACAAACCATTTGTGTGTTTTCACACACGCGCACATACATATTTATTACAATGGAAAAAATCAAGGTATCTATCCTTTCAAATATTTATCTATTTCTTTCTCTGTAGTAAGAGTTATTTTAATCTAATTTAACAAAAATCTGTTAATCCAATACATATTATAATAACTGTAATCTCCAGATTGTGCATGAGACATTTTGATTCATTTATCCTACATATTAGACACCTTGTATCATTTCATTTAAATCTTTCCCTTTTCTTTCCCCGCTGTTTTTCTGTCTGTTGTATGTACATTTGACTTCTGTTTCTTTAGATTTCCCCACATAGAAAAGATGATACAATAGTCATCTCTATTTGCCTTTTTTAACATAATATTCTATATAGCTATATCTTCATTGTAGCAAGTGGTAAGGTGCTTTTGAAGTAGAATAGTATGAATAATATTGATATACATACTATATCACAGTTGTTCATACACACACACATACACTGATGGACACTTAGATTATACCTATTGTGAATCATGCTCTGGTGACCAGGAGTGCAGAAATCGTTATGAACTAGTGATTTCATTTAACTGGAACAGAGATTGGGCATCATACAGTAGCTGTTTGTTTCATTACATTAGAAGCCTCTATAGTATTGCCATAGGCTCACCAGTCTTTAAAAGACACATGACAGATACAACAGAAAGTAACCTTTTTTTCCCTTCAGTTCTCAGAAGTCAAACACAAGCACTGACTTTCCAAAATATACATCTATTCTAATGACAGCAGAAATGTGGTTCTGGATATCATCAGCCTACTGAGAACTGCACACTTAAGTCTAAAACCAGGAATACAGCCTTGATTCTCTTGTTGTTTCAGCTCAGGTTGAAACAGATATGATCTAGCTTGATTGTTTACCTAACTCATTGGACTTGGCTTCAATGGTGTTTAGTTGTTTCTCCAAAGTGATTTGACTTCAAAGGGCAAGCAATGATATTTTAATTCTCACCATAGTGGAACATTAGGATTCAGACTGAATGCGTAGTCCCAAAGGTTTTTCTTTGTTTGTTTGGTTGGGTTTTTTTTTTTGTGTTTTGTTTTGTTTTCAGAAAGTCCACGTACTAATCAGAATAGAGAGCAACTGGTCTTCTAGAGTACAATGCTTAAGTGGGTGTCATTTGTTTGCTTGGGTCAAGTTAGGAGGATGACTCATTTTGGAAACATGAGGTCTATGACCTTAGTAACAAAGAGTAATTGAAATTCTGGTCTACTGCCTGCCTCAGGTAGCCTCTGAAATGGATATTTACAATGGATGGGCAAATCATGCTATGACTGAGATAAGCATACATAGACAAAGAAGGGAAGCGGAGCTAGGGACCAGTGATTGTCTAGAGGAAGAGGTTACAAGAGAATGGTTTTGCTCCATCTGTCACATCAGTGTTCTTACCATATTGTATGACCTTGCACCCAGTCACATAACAGCATTAGGACAAGTCTGTTGTATCCAGAAGTTCAAGATGCTTGGGACATCCATGAACAAACAGTGGCAGATAAATTTACTCTTTTATTCTATCTTGGCAGGTGCAAGCAAGCAATAATTGCTAATAATACGTAAGCCAATTATAGAGATGGTACCAAATTCTAGAGAAAAGTTTTCAAGCAGAGTCAATTAAATGACCTGGTGCTTGCAGGGGTGGGAGAGGGATATAAATCTTAAATATTATGTGGGATGTCCTTCTGCATTTGTGTTGCTTTCCTTGGTTAAATAAAGAGACTGCCTTGGCCTTTTGATAGGGCAGGACTTAGATAGGTGGGGAAAAGAACAGAATGCTGGGAAGAAGAGAGAGAGCAGCCGCCATACAGCTGCAAGGTCAGACATACTGAATCTTTCCCGGTAAGCCACGACCTCGTGGTGACATACATATTATTAGAAATGGGTTGAATCAAGATGTGAGAGTTAGCCAATAAGAGGCTAGAACTATTGGGCCAGGCAGTGTTTTAAATGAATACCGTTTCTGTGTAATTATTTTGGGGGTTAAGCTAGCCAGGCACCCGGAACGTGGCCCGTGCCTCATACTACAATATTATTCTCAAAACACACTTCATTGAGATGGAGACAATAAAGGAAAGATTTGAAGTAGATGAGGTAGAACAGTAAGTCACTGAGGTACTTTGAGCAGAAGAGTATCATAGTCTGGTTTACATTTTAAAAGATGCTGCACTGAGCGTAAGCTTCTGGAAAGAGTGGAGCTTGGGAGTCCAGTAAGGAGGCCATATCAGTGATTCACAGTATCATACCCGTGGTGGAGGTGGGCCAGATGGGCTCTCTTGGACCCCGACTTTGTCCCTAAAACTAGAATCAGTGCTTGTTTTTCCTACAATTTACTGTCTTCATCTGTTCACCCTAGTATGGTCTCATCCAGTGTCTCTCCTTGGGCACAGATTCTAAATTTGTGAAGAATATGGTAAGAAACTCCTTAATGGGCAATACCAAGCATCCACGGCAGCTACTGTGTGTGTTTGGGCCTCAGCATTTCCACAGAAAGTGTGAGCTGTTAACCTACATACAGACTCTATACTCAGGCATCTACTTGATCCTTTTTTTTTTTCACAGTCTCCCTGGCTTTTTGACTTAGTCTCAACTTGGATTCCATGCATCCCTTCTGCTCATCAAGAAAGGGATGTGGGCAGATCTCATAATCAGCAGAGTTTAAAGAGTTTAGGTACTTAGTCCTCTCACAAAGGGGACAACACAACTAAAGCTGCTGCTTCAGGAGTTTTGAAAGACCGACTTTCCCATTACGAGGTATAATGTCATGCACATGTTTTATACACAGCTTCACAGCTTCTAAAGTGTTATCATAGCCTGTATTTCACAGGATCTTTGTAATGTCCCCGTGAAGTAAACCGTACAGATGGAACTGTCATCGGTTCTTATCGGTTTCTCCCAATTTATAAAGTGGGAAACTGAAGATCAAGAGAACAAGATAAACTATCCCAGCCCACACAGCTGACACATGGTGAAGTCGGGACACATTTCCAAATTGTTTCACTCCTGGTACACGGCACTGTCCAAACACAAAGCCAGTTCTGGGTGATAATAGAAAACAGTTTTTGAAACCTTCTGTCTCAGCTGAAGGTCTGAAAATATTTTACCTCATTTCTGACCTCAGATCTTATGACTCTTTTGTTCTTGAGAAAAAAAATGACACCAGTCGAAAACCAGGAGATATGTTTGGTCAGATCAAGTGAGTGTAAAGAATGAATACATCTGCTGAGAAATTGTCCTCCCAATTATCAGTAGAACTTTATTGAGTCCTGTCTGGATGTTGTCATATACCGGACACAGACTGTTTGCACCTTATTCTAACACATGGAGCAAACTTGAACCATGTCTTTGGACAAACCTCCTTCACCTTTGGTCTTGTCACAGTAATGAATGTTCAGTGGGGAAGAATTTCCTCACTGCTCTATGCCCCTCTGTGAGCAGTCATGAAAGCAACCCAAGTCTACCTTCCTTGAATCCATCCCATAACAACCGATTCCCACAGCTTAGTGAAAAGATAAAGAAAGGACCAAATCTTACTTTATTTCCTGTAAGAAATAGCAGCTTGAATTATACTAAAAACTTTGAACCTTGGGTGAAAGATAAGAGGGAAAAGTCACAGATGAAGGGGACAGGGAAAAAATTGTAGCATAATAAGATGAATAGAGTGGAGATTTCACTAAGGGTGAGTGGTTGGTCATCACTATACAGTATTCATGTAGGAAATTGTTGAAGACTTCTCTTTATAAATGAAAGTTATACAAATAAATAAAATATATAAAAATGTTTGTGTTATAAATTGTAGATGTTTGCATAATGCCAACTATTTCCAGAATTTGAGGAAGAAAGCAAATATTACAGAATCAGTGGGAATCTTTTCATTGTTACCCTTTTGAGAAAAGATAATTTGTATTCTCCAAATGGAGAAAGGAAAACTTACAAATTCTCCTAATTGATAAGGCTCTGCTCCATTTAAATCTGACACAATTAGTGAAGTTGCACTGAATGCATTCTCTTTATACCTCTGTTTTGAAACACCATGACCAAAATCAAGCGGAGGAGGAAGGAGTTTATTTTCTTTGCAATTCTATATAATTGTTCATCATCAAAGGAAGTCATGACAGGATCCCAAACAGTACATAAACCTGGAAGTAGGAGCTGATGCAGAAGCCATTGAGGGATGCTGATTACTGGCTTGCTCCTCATGGCTTGCTCAGCCTGCTTTCTTATAGAACCTAGGACCACCATCCCAGGGCGAGACCATCAGTCCTTCCCATCAGTCACTAAGAAAATGCTCTACAGCAGGATTTTATGGAAGCATTTTCTCAACTGAGGTTCTCACCTCTCAAATGAAGTTGAAATAAAACTATCTAACACACCCTCCTTACCAGACCAGAATGCTGTTCTTTGATACTAACATGACACTCTTTTAGAAATGGACTTGCATATATAGCTACCTATTGCTACCTGTGTTGGTATTTTTAATGGCATTCTAACACCAACTTAGTGCAAACCCAACTCCCTTTCCACTGTCTCGTAACCCTCAAATAAACATGTAAAACCTCTATCCTTCTGTGCCCTGTTCCTCCCTTACCTCTGACTTCCCATTCCTAACATACTTTATCTCCTCTGCGAGAGTATATTTTGGTCTACTTTTTCTCTCCTTGTTCACAGAGATTTCACCACTGTGGTGCCTCTTTAGTTTTGATTCCATGTTGGAATGTGTGAGCTTGCTCTCCCTACTGCCTCATATACCCCTCAGAGTTTTGAGTGAGTGACTTGCCCTTACTTTTCAGCACTGATGAAGATTCGACTTCTTCTTTTCCCCACTCACCTCTCTGTCCCAAAATGAAGCTGTGACTGCCTAGTCCTTTTGTCCCACTCCCCCAGGTCACTGGTCCATCCCCTCTAATATCATTATCAGTCTCTATCAGAGGCTTGAATGCTTAGTATTTATGATTTTTGGCATGTATGTGTACATGTGGCATGTGTATGAAGGTACATGTGTGTCTGTGGGCACAAGATTGATGTTCAGTCTCTTCCTCGATCATTCTATCTTACACATGGAGGAAGGGTCTTTGACTGAACTGGAACACTCAGTTTCAGCTGGTCCGGCTGACTAATTTGTTTCAGGGATTGGGGAATGCACCGCCTTGCATTGAGTTTGCAAGCAGGCTGCCAGACCTACCTGACTTTTATGTGGGTTCTGAGATCTGAACTCTAATCCTCATTCTTGTATAGGGAGTGTTTCACCTGTAGGAGTCATCATCCCAGACTATTTGCTGATTTAGTAGTTTATACTGCAAAAGTCCAATGTAAACTCCACAGGGACAGGGACTTCATCCTTTTCCTTCTGTATCTCCAGTTCTTAGCACTGTGACAACGTATTGTAAAAGAAAATATGTATTTGCAAAATAAGTGAATAAAAATATATATCTACATTAAGACACAGAGAACATGGTTTTTTTCTATAGATAGTTATATTTTAGACATTAGTTGTAGGCATTATCTGGCTTTGATCCCCAACTCCACATGCACACATCTATCTGATCTAATTTTCCTTTTATATTATACAAGGAATCTGAAAAAGACCAAGAAAGCAAACTGTAGATTGCATAGTTACTGTAACCTATGAAATAAAATGTTCCTTTCAATATGTCTCTTTTACACTTTAACATTAACCTGAAAGGTGGATTCATCATTAGAAAATACTAAATACAGGATACTATTCAAACCTTACCTGATAAGTAAGAGCACTACCCATTCTGGAATGCTCAATGGTCAGGACATTCATTTCCTTCCTTCTTTATACAAGAGTTCTTCAGTAGACCGTATATTGAGTATCTGGTTTACTGGGAGCTATGCCTGTGTTCAGTCGATATAAATTTCTCCATCTTATCCCCCTTCTCAATCATTGTGTATGTCCATTATTTTAGTATGTAACACAACTAACTTATTAATGCAAATTAGAGGTCATTCACCATGTAAGGCTCCAATGGTTGACTGATACTTGATTCTTACAGGCACCAGTTGTCTCAGTAACTGGGAGAAAGAAGCCATTGTTTCTCCTCTGGAAGCTGCTGAAAGCTAGGGCAATTGAACACTGTTCTAACAGAACTGGGGAAGCAAGTGGTTCTGGCTGCCTGTGTCAACAGACTCCATACAGATGCTTCAACCTTCCCTGCTACGATCTGGTTGTATTTTCATTTGATTCTAAATTTTACTTCCCAAAGGCTTTGTCATTTCCACAGAGTTCCTATTGGCCACAGGCAAGCAGGATCAATACAAATACAATTATATAGACAGTACCTAACACAAATGTTCCTGATGCATTTCATTCCCAGAAGTCAGAGTCCACCATGCTGTGACCAGCTGGGTTTTTGCTTTAAGCTACCATCAAATCCCAACATCTAAAATTTTCCAATGGAGAAAAAACCTGAAAAAGTTACATATAAGCTGGGATCCAGCTTGCAAGGCAGCGTGTCGCAAGCATAATAGTTGCCTTTTCAGGAGCTATTCTAAGGGATGAAAAGAAGAAAGGGAAGAAAAGCTACCAGTGAACACCAGAAACTTTCTGGCAATGTTTTAAAATGACCATCACTATGACTCATGTTACCTCTTTCACTCCTTCATTTCTTTGTTCTTTCATTTCTTCCCCCCTTCCTCTTTCCCTTCAAGTTTTCCTCCTTCCTTCTGCCTCCTCCTACCCCATACATCGATATTTAATATACAATCCACCCATTCAAAATTCTCAGTAGATCTTAGTATCTTTACTGTATTGAACAACTACCCCTCAATCAATTTTTTAGAACAGTTTGATCCACCCAGAAAAAGTCCTGTTTCCCCTTTTCTACTCCCAAACCCTCTGCTCTCCTACTGTTGGTAATGATAACCACTCATACCCTTTTTGTGTCTCTAGATATGTCTGTCCTAGACTTTGTACATACAAGGAATTACCATATGTAGTCTTCTGTGTCTGGCTTTCTTCACAGTATACTGTATTCAAGGTTCATATATTTTGTACCTGTATCAGTATTGCATTACCTTTATATGGCCAAACAATAGTCTATCAATACATTTACATTTTTCTGCATTTCCATTAATCCATTAACCAGGATCGACTTTGAGTTTTCCCCATGGGACTCTTAGGGATAATATCCTTAGTGGCTCTGGTGTAAACAAATGTATGGAGATACACTGCTATATCCCTTGGGTGTATGGCTTGAGGGAGATCACTGGGCAGCACGGTGGTTATGGTCACACATTAAAGATGTTTGATAGGATTATTGTCACCAACCGTTACCATATCTTTTTAGTGACAACAATCCTCTGGGTGTACACAACACTTTCCTATGGTGTTGGTTTTCAGTGCCCTGATTAGTGATGTTAAATGTGTTTTGATGTGTACTGTCACCTCCCATGACTTCAATGATGAAATGTATTCGGTTAGATGCTCATGTCTTTAAAGTTGGCTTCTGATATTAATAGCACTTTACCTATTGTTTTCTTTTAAATGATTGTTGATCCTGGCTTGAGAATGTCAGGTGTATGTTTCGGCAAGTTAGAAATCACTAGAATAAAAAAAAGTCTGTATTTCTAGTGAAGAAGAGAAGCATCCCAGTCTCTCTTCCTCTCTCCTGCAATTCCACAGATTCCTGCCAGCATAACCGTATATGACTAAGATTCTGAAACCTGGGAGCAGTCATTGAGCATATTTATCAATGGTCAAAACATTTGGTGAATGGTTTGCTTGCCTCTAATCTTAAGTGAAGAAAACCCTGGAACTAAATAGATGCACAATGTCTGCTGCTTAGTGCTGATGCAAATTTGAAAATATATTCTTCTGATCTAGGTACAATAAAAAAGAACAATGAAATATCATTGCACACAATTAAGTAAGTGCTCGTTAAATATTGGCTTATGGGATAGAATGCACATAAGGCCTTTATGAGGCATTGGGTTTTAAGTGCTTGGCTTTTCTCATTTAGAAAAGCAGATGAAGGGGTGGAATCATTTCCTTCTTGGTCTGAGAGGTTTTGATCTTCTGAAACCGGAGCAATAACACTAATGTCTTCACGTTGTGAATGTTTTACTAAATTCGGACAGGGACAGGAGCTCATTTCCAGATTGATGACCCTACCGAAAACGGAGTCCATTTCCCAGTGTAGGTCAAAAGATATACATGAGATTTTTTTTATCTAGTTCTGAGAGAGAAACAGTTCTGAGTTGTATGTGGTTATCAGCTGAACTGCTTACTCAGACCCAGAAGTGTGTCTGCAATTCCACGGTCCTGACAGTTAGCACTGCCCTCTGGCTTTCTACGTTGACTGCAGCCCCAGCAATCCTGCATCTGCTCATTACTGGCTGCTCCTTGCCTCTACTGTCTTGTGTAACCAGAAGTGCTAAGGATGGAGAAGCTTCGAATCTTTGTAGTGTCTTAGCTATTCAGTTTTGAGCAAGTCACTTGACCTCTCTGATTCTGTTTTCCTTTTCATGAACTTAAGATACTAAGATGTTGATTCAGTAACTTGAAATCAAAAAATACTTTTTTCTTTCATGCTTTCATTAACATGGCATTTGAAATTAGTTTCAACAATTTACTAAATTATTGTTTGAAAAAAATAGTTGATTTTATGGCCTTAAATTTCTTCTTTGCATGGGGCTAAAAAGAGATGGCTCAGTGGTTAAAAGCACTGGTTGCTTTTCGAGAGGATCCAGGTACAATTCCCAGCACCCACCTGGAAGCTCATAATTGTCTGGAACTCCAGTTCCAAGATATCTGACACCTTCACGCAGACATACATGCAGGCAAAACACAAATGCACATGAAATAAAAATAAATAAATTACTTAAAAAATTTCTGCTCTGACAATATAGAGGTTAATAGACTGTACCACTGGCAAATGAAGATGTAGGTGCTTAGATGTTATTCAATCTGGCTCAAACAAATGGCGTTAATACTCTGTTGAGTGGTGGTGCTTAAGTTTGTAGATGGGAAAGGGAACCTCTGTAGCCTTTATACCCATGAGTCATGCATGATAGATGTGTCTCTCTCCGACTCCTGGCAGGTGGAGCTAGGCGGATCCCGAGTCTGTGGGTTCTGTGCTGTAGTCACCTTTCCTCGACCATTATAAATGACAGTGAAGAAGGAGAGGATAAAGCTCAGGGACAAAGAAAAGTGCCTTCTCTAATCCCTCGAAGAATCAACTGAGCTCTGTGCAAGTCATTAGTGTAGAGAAAACCTTGGAAGGCAGGGATCTGAAGCTCTTACAGTCATGTCATAGGTCGCTTTGCAGAGCAGGAGGTCATCCCCAACTTGGAAAGGAACTAGGAGAGAGAGGTCACTCCCATGCCACGCAAAATACTGCAAGGGTTGAATGACCACAAAGACAATATTTTTCAGGAACTGAAAACAACTAATGACATTATTTTTATAATTCAAATACTTTCTTTCAGGATAAACACCTGTTCCTTTTGGAAACAGATTTAATGATGATGTTTATCCATTTATATTTGTATACTGCTGAGTCCACTGAGAGCACCCAATAAATAATAGATAATGATAATAATAATCCTGATCCAAAGTCTTCAGGAGGAGAAAAACAAGACCTGGAGATTTATTGTTGGCATATACTGTAAAAATCGATCTGACTCCTTAAATAGAAGAAGTGCCTAGAGGGAAGAGAATCCATTGATTTATGATGCAAAGAAAATGTAATTTTAAGAATTACAATAATAACAGCAATAATCAATGTCCTATATGCCTCATGGTGAAAAAAAAAAGGAAAGGAAAACAACATTCAAAATAACACAAGCTATTACTTTAGGAAAGGGGAAGTTTCCAAGAATGTGGTACTTTTATATTACTAGATTCTTTAATAAGCTCGGCCCATGATAAAAATCATCTTGTTTTGTTCAAGGAGGTAGGCCACTCACTCCGGGTGCAGAAACGAATCAATTCTCTACCCCACTCCTCTCTCACCTGCTGAATCTCGCTTCTCCATCCTACATCCTTTGCTTCAGTTACCAGTGAGGGGTGCCCTAGCCTAGCTCCAGATCACACCTAATAGCAGTCTTCCATATCTAGACTCCTCTCTTCTATCACACCCTTCACTTGCCTCCACAAAGCACAAAAGGTCCCTTCTGGGATAATTTGGTGATCTCTTATTGCATATGGAATTCAGAATCTGCACTGATGACCTTGTTCTCCCTTGACCTCATAGTTTCGTATTGCCCCTACATTATCCCTTCTGAGACCTTTTCACTGCCACACTCACAGTGCCTCTCACTGCCACACTCACAGTGCCTCTCAAACTCCATGTGTCTACAGCTCTGATCAGGTTTCTGGCATGGAATTCACTCTGCAGTATGCTGAAATACTTCCCAAGGGTGCAGCTCTAAAGTCAGTCCTTTATATATGTCCATGTTGCCCTTCTTTAGTGTGGATTCCCCATTTCACAGTTGAATCAGAATTGTGCCCATCTTAACATCTCTTACACACACACACACACACACACACACACACACACACACACACACACACCTTTTCCCTGTTGAGTAGTAAGGCTAAAAAGTCCATGAGTTTTGTGTGTAGTAGGTACTTGATTGATATGTACTTACTGAATTCCACTGCTGTTGAAAGGATACTCGTAGGAGAAAACATTAGTCTCCTCAAATTTTATGGTCTCTGGTCTTCAGTAAAACTATAACCACATCTTATCTAGCCTCATGTTGGATCAGCAACAATTTCTATAATAATACACAAAATCTTGTAGTGTAGACCATGGGAGAGGCACTTGATCAATACTCATTGAAGACCATTGCTTTAGGAAGAAAACTCCTGAGTAAAGATGTCAATGCTCTTAACATGCAAAACAGAGGCCTTTCTGTAAATTCTCAGGCTTTTCTAGCGAAACCTCATTTTGACTTTGATGATAACCTCTTTAATATATTAAGGTTCCTTTGCATTCTGTCTCTAACATTCATTATGGTACCCAATCAACCCCCATTGATAAAATCAAATATTACATTCTGCCATCAACCACACAGTCAATAAAGCATCTTCATGATATCTGTGCAAGATTAAATTGGTTTAGGAAGAAGTGTGCAATTAAAAGTCATAATGAAAAGATAGTCTTTAACTTCACAAGGATTAGATTTACTAAGTCATAGTTGTCTCTTATGTGGCTTCAACTTCTTTTTTGATCATAAATTCTGTAAGGAAGGGGCATATCTGCCTTTTCTATAGTTATAGAAAAATGAGGGGTGCCCTAGCCTATCTTCAGTCCTAAGTCTGTTCTTGGCACACAGTAGATGCTCAGTAAGTATTTGGCTCATGAATGAAGCATATTGACATACAAAGTCAAGAATGGTCCCAAGGAGTAGTGACATTGACTATAATTTGTTTTCTCCCTAAGACAAAGCGATTTTAAATACTTTCTTGGACACACAAGGGGGTAGACAAGGCAGTGACATGGGGCTCTTTTGACAAGTTCCTTATGAGAAGCCTCAGTTTTCAGATATTCGTGAACTGTTGACACAGCTGTCTTTACAAACTGAAGAAAGAAGTAAATAGGATCAAGGAAAATAGATGCAGAAAGAACAAAGGAACTTAACTAATTCTTCATAATGACTCTGAGGTTTTATTGTACCAAGTCAGGTGTGGAATTTCTTAAACTCTGTAAATCAGTTCTGCCCCTGAGCCTCACAGGGGTTATTAATGAATTTCCTAAACACGGAGGTGGTTTTGAATGTTAGCTTACACTATCCATCCACACTGCTACTTACTCTTTTTCTTTACTTTTCCTCCAGCAGGAACATTGATGCCTACCTTCTACCTATCGACTTTCTCAGATGCTCTTGAGAGATGCTGGTGTGTATGCATATTTGCAAAATTAAGAGACCAACTGTAAGCTCCTGAATGGAGATTATTTTCTGATTCTTTTTCCAGGCAAATGCTTTCCAATGCCAGAGTTGGAGCTAAGCATCAGCTCTGAAATGTAAACCGTGCTACCCTTTAATAGCACTGTTCATGGAAAGATTTATGGACAATCAAATGCTATTTCTTTCCTTTTATGCAAACCCATAATAAAGTAATGGAAGAAAAGGGCAGAGGGTGAGGGACAATTGGGAACCTCCCATGGAAAAGCAAATAAAACAAAGACTATCCTGCGGTAACATGCATGGTCCATCACCCTGTTGTATGTGGGCACGCTTGTAGTTGGTGAGTGCCTGAAACCATAAAGAGCTCTTTCTTTACATGGCTGGGCATACAGACTTGTTCCTGTAACTGTGGTGACCCCAAAGACTTACTGGAAATAGTCCCAATGTACAACACGACTTCCTTCTTTGTGATGAAGGCAAGGGGCAGGCAAGGAAGCCAGGGCATTGCCAAGTTGACTTCCTGTAGAGTGCTGCTCTGCTCCGACTCTTAACAAAATGTGTTCTCTGGCATTGCACATTGTGCCTGGAAGCTGATTCTATTTTAATACCAACAGTTTAGTATCATTGCAAACAAGATGTGAGAGAGATTAGGCTCCTCTGGTCAACAATCTGATCTACTTTCAGGGAAAAATAAGTCCTTGGGATCTTGCTTCATGAACTCCAAATGGGTGGGAGAGGTATACAGTGAAAAATTCTGTTTTCTCGCCTTGGGACCGGAAACCTCGCCCAACCAGCTTCCTCAGATTCATCTGGACCCTGGTAAGTGGGCCCCAGCCCGTCCCCGAGGCCTTCTGGCCACTTAGGGCTCCCCTCTACTGGCTTTGCTGCTTATCCCAACCCTGCTCGCCCCCGGGCATCCCTTCTTATCTGCGTGGTCCAAACTGCACCCGAACTCAGCCTATCCAGGCTGAGGCCTTGGGGGAAGGGCGAGTCCCCCTGCTAGAGCTGGTTCCTTGAGAAAATCAACAAAATCGACAAACCCCTATCCAAACTAATCAAAAGGCAGAGAGAGAACACTCAAATTAACAAGATCAGAAATGAAAAGGGGGACATAACAATAGACACTGAGGAAATTCAAAGAATCATTAGGTCTTACTACGAAAGCCTGTATGCCACAAAATTGGAAAATGTAAAAGAAATGGACAGTTTTTTAGATAAATACAACATACCGAAATTAAGTCAAGACTAGGTGAACAATTTAAATAGACCTATAAGTTGCGAGGAAATAGAAGCTGTCATCAAAAACCTCCCAACCAAAAAAAGCCAAGGACCAGATGGTTTTAATGCAGAATTCTACCAGAACTTCCAAGAAGAGCTAATACCTATACTCCTTAAGGTGTTTCACATAACAGAAACTGAAGGGTCATTACCAAACTCATTTTATGAAGCTACAATTACCCTGATACCAAAACCACACAGGGACGCAACCAAGAAAGAGAATTTTAGACCAATCTCACTTATGAAC